>JACEEZ010010165.1:47252-159752 GCA_016584305.1 Chionoecetes opilio | reverse complement strand
AGTGCTGTGAAGTGCTGGGGAGGTGTATCCAGCTTTTTTCCTGTTAATACAGGAGTGAGGCAAGGGTGCGTCCTTGCCCCATCACTTTTCAACGCTTGTATGGACTGGGTATTTAGCAAAGTTGTAGATCAAAGTGATTGTGGAGCATCCCTCGGCAACACCAAGATCACTGATGTTGTTTTTGCCGATGATGCAATAATCTTTGCTGAGTCGCTGGAGGTCCTGGTGAGGCTCTCGAGGCGTTGCACAAGGAGTCAAAGCCTTTGGGACATGAGGTCTCCTGGCTTAAGACCAAGGTCCAGGTGTTTGGAGGCTTACTAGATGAAACAGTACAGTCTGTTCATACGTGCGGCGAGCACATTGAGATCTTGGAAAGTTTTACATACCTTGGTAGCGCATTCCATAATGACGGCGGGTCACGTCAGAAGTATTTTTGTATTTTCATTCCGCAGAATGCATATTATATATTATATATATATATATATAATATATATATATATATATATATATATATATATATATATTATATATATATATATATATGTGGATTAAATGTGAGATAATGCTCCTAATTAAAACAATATTGTTTATGTGGCAACAGTGCACTGCCTCCAGCACCATGTAATCAGTCGTCTCCCTGGCGTCATGGTCGCCAAACACCAGCCCTCCGCTGGTGTGATCAGACCTATCTCTTGTTCTTGGAATAAACTACCTACGGAAGATTGCTCGCTTCTCTTCTTGGATAACCTCCCTCAACCACTCGGTCATCACTGCAACTAACGAGCAACCATGGCGCACTGATAGACAAGAACACAGAGACGAGGCGCGACTCCCGCCATTTTCCACATGACCACCGCCTTGACTCCCGTCCTCGAGGCATCTCTCCACCGAACACACGCTTTCTCCCTGGATTACTTCACCAGCGACGTGTGCTCGTGTGCCTGTGAACAGACGTAAGGCTGTGGACTGCTGCGTATGACGGTAGGGTCAACCGGTGTATTATAAGTGCTGTGTGTGTTTTTTCAGTGTGCGTTTTTGTACCGGGGTCCTGTTGGTTGTTTATCGGCTCGCCGCTTTGAAACGGCTGACCTTGAAACCAGGTGCGGGCGGGCGGCTAGAACCCCCCCCCCCTTCTCACCCCCCCGCTCCAACGCCACACACACACACAAACACACACCACCACCATATACACACAACCCACAATTCCTGTGTTTTTTATATTCCACGTACGGTGGATATTTTTTGAAACTAGTTCTCCCCTTTAAGATGCCATTCCCCGCGGCTCGCGGCTCGGAGGATGCGAAGAGGGAAAAAGCTTCCCCACCTTTTTGGAAAAACCCCCNTGGGTGATGGGTTGGGGTGATGGTAATGGTGGTGAATGGTTGGGGGTGAGGGGTAATGGGTGAGTGAATGGGCTGGGGGTGATGGGTAATGGATGAGTGAAGGGGTGGGAGTGATGGGTAATGGGTGTGGGGTGATGGGTGAGTGAATGGGTGTGGGGTGATTGGTAATGGGTGAGTGAATGGGTGGGGGGTGATGGGTAATGGGTGAGTGAATGGGTGGGGGTGGATGGGTATGGTGAGTTGAATGGGTTGGGGGGGATGGGAAAGGGTTGTTTGATTGATTTAATGCCAAAAAGGTGAATGTGCCAGACAAGGGAAATGGGTGAGCGAATGGGTGTGGGGTGATGGGTACCCAGCTAACACACTTACGTATTTTCTACGTAGTATAAAGGTAGCGGTTTTGTAACTTTTATGTAGCAAAGATACGTAGCCAGTACGTATTTGTGTGGACTCCCAGGTGCGTCCTAACTACGTATTTCACTACTTAACTGACAACCTTTCTACAACATTTTGGGAACCATTTGCACGTTTCAACAACGTTTGCACTACCTTTTTAACACGTTCCATCACCTTTTCACAACCTATATATATATACAGCCAAATTCTCAACATCCGACCTCCAAACATCCGACTTGTCCAAACAACCGACTTTTTTCACCACCACATTGTGTCTTGTTTTGGCCATTTATTTTTACTTTCGTTTTTTTTTTAGTTTTTAGAAAACTTGATTTGTGGCTTTATTTATGCATGAATTTAACTTTCGCGTATAACACTGATCGGCCTTCAGAGCTGCATCTTTTATGTTCTATACTAATTTGCCTTACGTTTATGGTTACTGTATATCCGAACATCCGACTATTCCAATTATCCGACCTACCTTCGGTCCCCCCAAGGGCGGATAAAATAATACTTGCTGTATATATATATATATATTTTATATATAATATATAATAATTTTAATATATATATTATATATATATATAATATATATATATATATATATATATATATATATATATATATATATATTTTATTATATATATATAATTTTTCTACATCCCATTACGTTTTTGCTACGTTACTGTGGATATGTGATATGTGATATTCATGCCTTAATAATTCCTACACATACATGCTATGTTGCAACACTGTATGAGACATGACAACAGCGCGCACTGCGTCGCCGCTGCCCTGTGGCCTTATCGCTAACACCAGCCCCCCACGCTGGTGTGACTTGGCCTATCTCTGTTCTAAGAATAAACTACACCTACGGAAGATTGCTCGCTTCTTCTTTGGATAACCTCCCCTCGACCACTCCGGTCATCACTGCAAAACCACGAGCACCATGGCGCACTGAGTTACAAGAACTTAGAGACGGGGAGCGACTCCCGCTATTCCAACGATTCCCGCCTGGACGTCACGAGGCATTCTCTTCACCGACCCACGCTTCTTCCTTGGATTTACTTCATCTCCAGCATCGTGTGTTCGTGTGCCCGTAGACAGACGTAAGGCGCGTGGACTGCGTTTGATGGTAGGGGGTAACCGGTGTATTATAAGTGCTGTGTGTGTTTTTTCAGTGTGCGTTTTTTGTACCGGGGCTCTGTTGATTGTTCATCGGTTCGCCGCTTGGTACGGCTGACCTTGCAACCAGGTGCGGGCGGCTAGAGACCTTCTCACCCACCCCGCTCCAACGCCACACACATACACACACACACACACACCGCACCATACACACACAACCAAATTCCTGTGTTCTTGATATTCCACGTACGGTGGTTATCTTTAGAAATTAGTGTCTCCCTTCAAGATGTCATTCCCCGTTCTGTCACCCGCGGCAAACGGCTCGGAGGATGACGGAGAGGAAATAGCTTCCCCACCCTTTGAACCACTAAACACAACACATTCATCCCCGCTACCGGGGGACGCGATATCAAGTTTGATTCGCCATTTGGAGGAGTCCCGGTTATCAGCTGATAACCGACGCATCCAGGATGAAGAGGAGAGGTGCCAGCGTGATGAGGAGAGACGATTACGTGACAACGAGGCCAGGAGAAAGGAGGAGGATTCACGGTTCCAAGTCCTTGTCACACTCCTGTCTCCTCCACAGGCTTCGGCCAGCGCGCGGCCTGCCTCCCCTACCCCCCCTGTCACGACCACCGCCTCGCTCACCGCCTCTCCCAAGGATAGTATATAGATATATACTATCCTTGGCCTCTCCTGTGGCTGCCACGCCCACCGTCGCGACTTCCGCTGGCAAGCATGTGGCCCACAGTCCACCGACGTTGCTGGCCGATTCTTCCTTCCAAGTTTTCCGGCAGTGGCGTCGTCTGTGGGAAGATTACTCAACCATGCTGGATTCACAGAGGCTGCCACGACACAAGCAACTCATCCAGCTGCGGATGGCTGTGTCACTGGACGTACAAAGGATCCTAGAACACACCCTAGGGATCGCACCTGACACTTCCTTGACTGTGACAGAGGTCTTAGACACCCTACAGTCCCACTTCAAGAGTCAACGAAATGAAGCACTACGCCGTCGAGAATTACTGTGCTGTAAGCAGGCTGACGGCGAGTCATTCTCCGATTTCTTCGTACGCCTGAAGAACCTGGCAGAGGAGGTCGACTTGTGTACTGGTAATGCTATGACGTGCGCGGAGATCCAATTGAAAATGGTTCTGCTTATGGGTGTGCGAGATGGAGAGCTGATTCAACGCCTTATCTCCCTCGACACAGGCGCTTCTCTTCAAGACGTGGTCACCTGTTGCCGTTCCTTTCCAAGCCACCCGTCATACAGCCTCCGCTATATACTCGTCCCCAAGCCAGCTTCGCGCCATGTCTACTTACAAGAAAGGCAGGCGCCACGACAAGACGCCTCATTCACCTCAACAACCACCTTCAGGCCAGCGCGTGAAGACTCAACATAGAACAGCGGTTCCCAGCCCTGTTCACCCCTGCCAGTCCTGTGCGCGGCGTCATGGCCCTAAGTGTCCGGCCAGGAATGCGTCTTGCTATAACTGCGGCCGTCAAGGTCATTGGGCGGGGGCTGACAAATGTCCCGCCAAGACAGCCCAATGCCGCCTCTGCACCAGGACTGGCCACTACGACAGGTTCTGCCGCAACATGCCTAGCCACGATGGCCAGGGTGGCGCTTTAAACGCTGGTCGCGCATCACCTCCCCAAGGCGTAAATACAGCAACTGTCGTAGTCTAACAGATGTCTCACCTTCCAGCGCCATGACTCCCACTCCGGTCTGCGTACACCTGGTGCACGGCGAGTCCACTTCAAGGCTCCAGATGTTACCAGACACAGGCGCCGACGTCACTGTCATCGGCACGAGACACCTGCAAATGCTTCACATCCCCCTCAGCAGCCTACAGCCTCTACCGTCCACTACTACGCTGACAGCGGATGGGTCAGTAATGACACCTGCTGTGGGATGTTTTTACGCTACTTTATGGCTCCACGGGAAATCTTGTACCGCCAAGATACAGGTGCACGAGGGTATTCAAACGCCCCTCCTGTCCTACGGCCACTGCATGGAGCTGGCTATCATTTCACCTGCCTTCCCGAAGCCACTATTGGAGGTCAAGCACGTCAACAGATGCGCTGAGATGACTCTCACTCCTACCACGTCCCCGTCAGCTGCACGGGCGCACTTTCTGCGCGAGTTCTCGGACGTGTTACTCTCCAAGGCGGATCTCAAACAGTCTCCTCTGAAACCCATGGTGGGCAAACCCATGAGGATTCACGTGAAGGAGGGAGCCGTACCATACGCCATTCACACACCGAGGCAGGTTCCCTTCGCTTTCCAGCATCAAGTTCAGGAGGAACTTGAGTCGATGACACGTCAGGGAATCATCAAGCCTGCCGGTGACGACCCTTCTGAGTGGTGTCACCCGCTAGTCGTCGTGGCTAAGGATAAAGGCGTGAGAATCACGGTTGACTTGACGAAACTCAACTCTCAAGTGGCCCACCCAACACATCCTGCCCCAACTCCATTCACCGCTGTCCGCAGTGTCAACCCGTCAGCGCGATTTTTCACCACAGCGGACGCCTTGTGCGGGTACTGGCAGTTGAAACTACACGAGGACGACCAACACCTGCCAACCTTTATCACACCATACGGCCGCTTTCAACACTGCAGAGGTCCCATGGGTTTCTCGGCTACCGGTGACGCTTACTGTCTCCGCGGCGACCTGGCCCTGCAGGGTGTAGATAACTGCGTTAAGGTGGTTGACGACATTCTCCTCTTCGACGACGACTTCCCCACACACCTCCAACGTATTCACCAGATGCTCACTAGATGTCGCAAGTACGGGATCACACTTAACAAGGACAAGTTTGTGGTCGCCGCGCCTAGTGTGAGCTTCTGCGGGTATAACCCACTGATCTATATAACATGGATCGCGGAAGCCTGGCTCAGTACTGGTTCCAACTGTCCGCCATCTTGCCGTAACCAAAACAAAGCCTTGTTTCTGCGGCTCGCGTTGCTGTCTGGCTGTGTTATCGCCTCGTCATGCCAAGCTGTGCTTGCTGTCTGGCTGTGTTATCGCCTCGTCATACCAAGCTGTGCTGCTATGTCCTGTACAAACAGACCAGGACCTGGAAGTGGCAAATCTTTCCACCTGTGAGGAACACCACACACACACACACGCACCCACCACACACACACACACACACACACACACACACACACCCACCCACACACCCACCCACACCCACACACCCACCACACACACCCACCCACACCCACACCACACACACACCCACTCCCCACCCAGCCCATCCACTCTTAATCCATCTACCCACTCCAGTCATCCACTACTAGTTAAAAAAAATAAAGGTGGATATGGTATACTTTTTTTTATATAAATAGATATAGATATAAGTATATATTTTTATTCTTGTTAACAATTAGTGGGGAACGGAAGCAGACCTGAGTGCGGTTATGATACAAATGATCATAGCGCTTCCTAATAAGCGGTGCTTGTTCTAATGGAGATAGCTTTATTTTGCGGAAGAAAAAAAAAAAAAAAAATTATACTTGTGGTTAAAGTTAGGTTAGGTTTCATTACAACCTATAAGGTTGGGTTAGGTTTCATTAAAACCTTTAAGGTTAGGTTAGGTTTCATTAAAACCTATAAGGTTAGGTTAGGTTTCATTAAAACCTTTAAGGTTAGCTAGGTTAGGTTTCATTAAAACCTATAAGGTTAGGTTAGGTTTCATTAATATTATTATTTTTTTTTTTGGGGGGTGGGGTTGCGTAAAATAAAACTATCTCCCATTGCAACAAGCACCTATTGTAGGCCAAGAAAAAATAGTTGCTGTCTCTTAAAACGACCGCAAAACTCTCGTCCATTATTACCAAAAGTTGTTTCGTAGTCTATATGAAACCATAGTCGTTTCGTACACTCAGCTCAGAGTTGAACTTGACTACTAGAGTTACGAAACGACCAGGTATGTACAAAAATACTCAAAATCACTGTACGAAACTAACTACTTTCAATTCAATATACCTAATTAAGAAAGGTTTTTTGATTAGGCCAAAGGTTTTTGATTAATTTAAACTTCCTGTAATACCCGAGAGTAGCTTCTATGGACCACTGTGGCCCGCGCCGTACCCGTGGCCGCGGCGGTACGGGGCTGGCGCCGTTATAGTGGACGAGAACTGCGTGTTCGCTCATTAGGTCACACACACACACTCGGGGGCTAACACTGCACTCTTAGCCTCTCGCTTTACCACATACACCACCCCTGTCGCTACACGCCTGTACGGCCTCGCAACACACCTGTCACTACACACCTGTACGGCCTCGCAACACACCTGTCACTACACACCTGTATGGCCTCGCAAGACACCTGTCACTACACACCTGTACGGCCTCGCAACACACCTGTCACTACACACCTGTACGGCCTCGCAACACACCTGTCACTATACACCTGTACGGCCTCGCAAGACACCTGTCACTACACACCTGTACGGCCTCGCAACACACCTGTCACTACACACCTGTACGGCCTCGCAACACACCTGTCACTACACACCTGTACGGCCTCGCAACACACCTGTTGTCTGTGTATCACCGTAAATAAATGACTTGGAAGGTTCGACGATGCACTAGGTTGGAAGTTTAGTAGTAGTAGTAATAGGTGTTAATAGTAGTTGTAGGTGGTAATAGTAGTAGTAGGTGGTAATAGTAGTAGTAGTAGTAGGTGTTAATAGTAGTAGTAGGTGGTAATATAGGCTATCACATGCCAGCAGCCAACCCCCAGCCACTGCCTGGCCGGCCCATGTATTTGTTTTGGTTATGACAAGATGGCGGCTGGTGACTTCAGTATCTCGGCCACAGCTAGCCCAGATCCGCGATCCATGTTATATAGATCAGTGGTATAACCTCTCAGCTGAGGGCGTGGCCGCGGATGAGGACAGAGTCAGTGCCATCCGGGACTTCGCGACTCCCGCTAACTTGACTTACCTCCGCTCATTCATGGGCCTGGTGAACCAGCTGTCAGAGTTCACTCCAGCCATCGCCGCTGCCGCCCAGCCACTCCGCCCCCTGATGAGACCGAAAAGAACATTTACTTGGACACCTGATCACGACGAGGCCTTCAGTCGTGTCAAGACGGCGCTGCTTCGACCGCCGATTCTCGCTCACTTTGACCCAGCATTTCCAGTTATTCTTCAAAGTGACGCCTCTCGCCTCTACGGGCTTGGTTACGCCCTTCTTCAAGACCATGGCCAGGGACGCACATGCCTCGTTCAGTGTGGCTCAAGATTCCTCGCTGACGCCGAGACCCGGTACGCCACCATTGAACACGAGCTGCTCGCCGCCGCTTGGGCCATGTCGAAGTGCAGGCCTTACTTGATAGGCCTACAGAGCTTCACGTTGATGACGGACCACCGACCCCTGATCCCGATTCTCAACCACTACACCTTGGACGCGGTTGAGAACCCTCGCCTCCAACGCCTCAAGGAGAAGGTTTCGCTCTACCTATTTACGGCCGTGTGGCGTGCTGGGAAGCAGCTCTGCATCCCCGATGCCCTGTCACGAGCCCAGTTAGCCGCCCCACGCCATGAGAACGAGTTGGTGCGCCGAAGCCGCAGCACACCTCAGGAGCGTCGTGTCCCTCAACGCCATCAACCAGGATCAGGACCCTTCACACCTCGATCCGCCACACCAAGACGTCGATAGGACGATCCAGGAACTCCGAGCCGCAGCAGCGACAGACCCGTCGTACAAACCCCCTACGGGACTGCGTGACGTCAGGATTCCCTCCTAATCGGTACACCCTGCACAGCTCTCTACTCCCCTACGGAAATTCCGTGACTGCCTGTACGCAGACGGGGAGCTGGTCCTGTATGGCCAGAGAATTGTGGTTCCTGCCAGTCCCCGCCGCCGCCCTTGCTCGGCTGCACGACAGTCACCGAGGTGTCGCAGCCACGAAGCGCCGGGCACAGCAGACTGTCTTCTGGCCAGGTATCGATGCCGACATTACCAGCACCGTCCAAGCCTGCAAACCATGCCAGATCCTACAGCCCAGTCAGCAACAGGAGCCACTACTGTGCGACGACCACCCCTCCAGGCCTTCCGAGTCCATCTCCGCAGACTTTTTCTCCGTCGCCGGGAAGTCGTTCCTGGTCATCGCGGACAGACTCTCCGGGTGGCCTGTGGTCGTCCCCTGAGGGGCCGATACTACCGCCACGCACACCATACGGCTCTTCTGCCGGTACTTCCGGGATGTTGGTGTCCCGCTCCGCCTCAGGACTGACGGCGGGCCCCAATTCACCAGCACTGCCTTCCGGAACTTCACGAAGCGCTGGGGTGTCTACCACGCGGTTTCTTCGCCGCATTAACCCCAGTCTAATGGCCACGCCGAGGCGGCCGTCAAGTCGGTGAAACACCTCATCCTCAAGACGGCGCCCAACGGCAACATCGACAGTGAAGACTTCGACAGGGGTCTCCTGAAGCTTCGCAACACCCCTAACTCCACGGGACGATCCCCTGCGATGACACTTTATGGCCACCCGCTCCGCTCCTGTGTCCCTGCCCATCCTGAGTCCTTCTCGGAGGAGTGGCAGGCCCGCACAGAGGACTGTGATAGCCGAGCTGCCGCCCGTGCTGAGCAGGTCAAGGCTCAGTACGACCAGCATGCCCGCCCCCTACCCAGGCTGTGTGTCGGCCAGACCGTCCGTGTCCAAGACCCGACATCACACCGCTGGGACAAGATCGGGGTTGTTATGGGCTGCGGCACGACCAGGGACTTCGAGGTGCGTCTCCTTAGTGGGCGCGTCTGGTGGCGAAACCGCCGTTTCCTCCGACCCGTTCCAACCCCTAGTGACGACACCCTCCCCCACATCCCTGTGTCCCCTTGCTCGGACGAGAAAATCAAGTCCCGTTTCATTCACCCTCCTGTGACCCCGCGCCGTTCTTAGAGGCTCAAAGAAAAGGAGTTCGCTCGAGACTAGCGCTACGAGCGTGAAGGGGGAGGGAGGTGTGGATATGTGATATGTGATATTCATGCCTTAATAATTCCTACACATACGTGCTATGTTGCAACACTGTATGAGACATGACAACAGCGCGCGCTGCGTCGCCGCTGGTCAGTCGCTGCCCTGTGGCCTTATCGCTAACACCAGCCCCTCACACTGGTGTGACTTGGCCTATCTCTGTTCTAAGAATAAACTACACCTATGGAAGATTGCTCGCTTCTTCTTTGGATAACCTCCCCTCGACCACTCCGGTTCATCACTGCAAAACCACGAGGACCAGTTACTACTACCTTCAGCGAGCACATTGCCACAACCTTCCTGGTAGTACGTACCATTATCCTACCTTTCTGCAACAGTTCTTGCTATATAGTTCCTTCCAGTTGGAAGGTGTATAGTTGTGTACATATACAGTGAGGATTATGTGCAAAGCGTGCACCATTTGAAGACTTCTCACTGGTGCCCGCCCCGTTTATGAGGTGGTCATCATGTCTTGCCACAGTAGGTCAGCATTGACTTAATGATCCATATGTTAATGTAAAAATATATACTCTTTCATTATATTTGAATCCTACAAAAATAGAAATCTAAGTAGTAGATATCTCAAAATATGATGTATGTGATTTTTTTATTGATTATAATATTGAATATATTAAAGTTAATGTTAAATTTGAATTATTAAATTTATAAAATATATGAATATATTATAATATATATATTATATATATATATACTAATATATATATATATATATATATATATATATATATATATATATATATATATATATATATATATATATATATATATATATATATATAGTATATATATATATATAATATATAATAATAATAAGCATAACAAATAATATAATTTGATTTACTAAACTAATAATAGTATACCGTATTAATTTACATTTTCTCTATGAACCTAATAGAAAACGTTTCAGCTTAGACGATAACAAGAAACAGTACATACATAGCCTTGGCCCTGCTTGAAATTTCAAATTCACTTTAAATTAAATTTTTTCATCCAAGCACCGTTTTTTTGAATATAAACCATATGTATTTCTGTCACGAAATCGTAAAAAAAAAAATGAAAGGTGCTATATTGTGCAAAAAATGTGATTTGTCACGTGAATGTTCTACGTAGTTTTCTCGTTATTTCGTGTGATCTACGTGAATTTCACGCAGAAATACAACGTGGCCACAACGTGCTTTCCCTTTCATAGAAAATCGAAGTCACCTGATTTTCACCATAACGCCACGTGGATAACGGTTTTTATAGCATATTATTTATATTATTTTAATAGTTTATATTTTTTTTTTTCTCCTCTCTCTCCCCTCTTTTCTCTCTCTCTCTCTCTCTCTCTCTCTCCCCCTCTCCCCTCTCTCTCTCTCTCTTCTCTCTCTCTCTTTTTAATTTTTCCCTCTTAATCTGTGAAATAAAACATTGAACACAAATTTTTCATGAAGTGGCTTTTTTTGATATTCTTAACAACAACCTCACAAGTGGCGTTGTATATGCCTGGCAACCCCTCACTCACCACCACAAGTACAACCCCAACCAGGTGTGTCTGATATGCCTGGCAAGCCCTCACCCACCACCACAAGCACAACCCACACAGCCACTCCCTCCTCACAGGTGTGTCTGGATATGCTTTGGCAACACGACTCTTGGTAGGAAAACACTTGCCGCAAATATCACACTTGCACTTCCTCTCGCCAGTGTGGGTGACCATGTGTGTGTTAAGATTGCTCTTGTGGCTAAATGTTTTCCTACACTCCTGGCACTCAAAGTTTCTCACACCAGTGTGGGTGAGCATGTGTGCGTTAAGACTGCTCTTGTGGCTAAATGTTTTCCCACACTCCTGGCACTCAAACCCAGCTAACCATCACCGGCGGGCCTACGTAGGCTGTAGAGCGGCGAACGGCGGCCGCCGGCGGCAAATTTACCTCCGTCAGCCCTCCAAAGGGCCGCTGGTGTATTTTCAGACGGAAAAATTTACAATGTTGAAATTAATGTACAGAATTTGAAGAATTGAATATTTCTATGTGTAAACATTTTGAAACAACAGGTATATGATTATCTTGCTGCAGTATTACATCAGTAGTGACAAGCAGCGGCAACTTGACGTCAATCCTCCGGAGGCCCGCTGGACGCTGGTACGTATTTGTAAGTGGGAAATATTCATGTCATATTATATATATTAACAGTAATATACATATATCTCAATATCGGTACCATCACTATTAGTAGGCCTGTTCAAGCTATTAAAAATTGTTATAGAAGTTTTTATAATAGTTTATAGAAATTATCATATATCAGTTTATTTCAAATATTTCCAGCTTAATCAGGAACACCCAGAGATACATAGAAATAAAGATGAGGTACGTACATAGGAAGGAGTTTACATGGAAAAAGGTTATCAGTTAGTCTATGTGTGTAGCTAGTATCATATAAAAATATCATTTGATTAATTAACCGAGCAAAGATTACGGGATAACATGTGCACAAGGTCATATTTTCCCTTATTTCAATAACTTCCAACATATTATCAACACATCAAAACTAAACGGTACACCTAATAAGGAATATGTAGATGATGGAAAATTAACATGGACAATATCATGATTTAGAACAGAATATTATTTGAATTCCCTGCTATCAATGCACTAAACAGCCAGACGTACGATAGCCATTACAAAGGGTTAAAAACCCACAAAAGGCCTAAATTATCACCCTTAACCAGTCGATAACATAATGAGAACTTAGTTATAACATGTTTTCGCTCCTTCCATTAAAATCGAAATAGACTGAATAATATAAATGATTGCAGTACGACACGTTTTTTTAGGAATTCCTCGACAGCGTTGTGTCAGTGACTCGAGTGAAATCACTTCAAATCACTTACTTGGAAACGCACAAGCGGTTGATGCTATGTTTGTTCACCGCAATAAATATCCTTCTACATGGCTGTACGTGTTCCACGTACACCAGCAGGTAAACACAAAAACGAAAATGTTTTGTACTTATGAAATAAACAATGTCCGTACAATTATGATCCCCTTTTTCATCGTATTACTGGATAACGACATAGGAATATTTATAGTTATACTTTCTAAGTATGTTGCGATATCGTAATTGTTTTTATAACTGGTTGAACGCCCATTAATCGGCTAATGGGTTTGTGAACCCCCTTAAAACATAAATATATCTGCAATATACTTAGAAAGTATAACCATAAATAAATTCCTCAATCAGTAATATAACAGCGACAAAAGGTCATATGCCCTACGGCGGGGCCGCTGAGAGCGGCCCGCCGGTGAGCCTCTGAGCAAAACCTCAGCGGCCCTACGTCCGTACACTTCCGTCGGGCCGCCGGTAAGACAACGGAGGGCCTCCGGAGGTCCTCCGTCTTTGTTGTTTGCTGGTACTATATCTTCAATATAACTTAGAAAGTATAACCATAAATATTCCTCAATAAGTTAATATAACAGCGGGGAAATGGGCATATGCCCTACGGCGGACCGTGGGAGCGGCCCGCCGGTGAGCCTCTGGCAAATCCCCAGCGACCCTACGTCGTCACTTCCGTCGGGGCCCCCCGCCGTAAGACATACGGAGGGCCTCCGGAGCCCTGCGTCTTTGTGTTTGCTGGGAAGTTTCTCCCCGCCAGTGTGGGTGACCATGTTTTGTGTTAAGACTGCCCTTCTGGGTGAATTTTTTCCTACACCCCTGACACTCAAAGTTTCTCACCCATTTGGGTGAGCATGTTGGGTTAAGATGGCTCTTGGGGGTAATGTTTTCCACCTCCGGGGCCCATACTTAAAAAGATTTAGGATTCGTCTTAGATCGCTCGAGTCTTAAATATGCGGCCGGCGCCCTAAATCTTTTCGAGCGCTCCTAAATCGCTAAGACTCGCCCCAAATTTCGAGGTTTGGCTAGGACAGGGGTGGGGTGCCCCCCAGCGACAGGGCGGCGGCTAAACTCTCCTAAGGCGAAAACCCTTTACACCAAGATGGTGTCCACCTAAGAAAGAGGGGGACGAGGCGTAGGGGGACCATTTTTAGAGAAGGCTGTTGGGTTAGCTAGCCGGGAAAAACTAGGTCTACGGGGGAAAAATGGGAGCATGGGGCTTCAGATAAAAGGGGAAAGATCCAGTGTTAGAAAAGGGAACCCAAAGGGGAAAGGGTTAGAAACTCTATGCGATTTGGATGCTTAATGTCAGGGGGGGGGGTTTGGAAATTAGAAGCTTTTCCCGGGGGAATTAAGTGAAGGGGGTTTTTTGATTAGTAGGCGTCCGGAATCCCCCTTGGGGAAGGGGTAATGTAAAACTAGGGGTATCCCTTTTAAAAAAAAGGGTAGAAGCAAAAATCCTAAAAAAAGGGGGGGTGGGGGTTATTGTCAGGCAGGATGCGGGTATAGAGTTGAGGATAGATGTGGGAACCTGTGAGGCAAGCGAAGTTTTTTTTGCTGCTAGTTAGAGTAAAAAAGAAAGGAAAAAGGGACATCATCTTAGTAGTCTGCTATATGACAGTTGAAGGAGGGGCTAGTATAGAAAATAAAAGGAATATAACAAGTTTAGTAATTATTGCAGAACCAACGGACGATAATTTATGGGGGAAATGAATGGCACATAGGATACTAGGGGGGAGTAAATGGGAAGGGATACTACTTTTAAAATTTTTTTGAGGCCAACGAGTTAGAAATCCAAAATACGAAAATGGCAGGGGTAGAGTAACGGGGCAAGAAGGGAGGGAATCACTATAATTATGTGCTAGAAAATGAAATCCCAGAAGAGGGTGAAGGATATGTGGATAATGGGAGGGTCTGGTGATAAAATGTGACCACAACATATAGTCTTAATTATAAAAGTAAAAAAAAAAGGGGAATGAAAAGGAGAAAAATGCAGACAAAGAGGGGACATTAACAGAAAATTTGGGGAAATTTTGGGAGGACTTGAAAAGGTATTTGGAAGGGGAAGGGGGGGAAAAAATAAACCAAGTCGTGGGAGACAATAGATGGAATACTGGGAAAGAGGATAGGAAAATTGAAGCAAAGGGGGGGGAAAAAAAGTCAATGGGTGGGGGAATAGTGAGATTAAGAGGCGAGGAAGGAAAAGAAAGGAGCAAACGGGCCCGAAAGAACTCGAAAAGGAAGTAGATGGAGTAAGGAAAAGGTTAGAATAGAGGGGGCAGGGGATAGTAAAAAGAAAAAAACAGGGGAAAAGAAAAAAGCGCTTATTGGGAAAGGGCTGGGAAAACTGGAGAGGGAAATTGAAAGGGGCTAAGGGAAAAGGGGTGAGGAAGGGGGAAAAGGATTGGTATCTTTTTTTAGGGGAGAAAAGACAGGGGAAACCGGGGCGTAGTTTGAAATTTTAGTGGGAGAGAAGTGGTGAAAGGACTGGAGTATTAAAGGGGGAGATCAAAAAGTTTTTGGGAGGAGGTGGGGGGCATGACTGAGCGGTAAATAGGTGAATAAAAATAGGAATAAAGGAAGTAATGAGGGAATGGATGAAAATTTCAGTAAGGAAGAAATAAGGAGTTACTTAAAAAAGCTGAAAAATAGGGAAAGCGGGGCAGGGATGGTTACCCAAACGAATTGTATAAGAAGGGGGTGAGGGTATGGTGGATGGGTTGTTGGCTTTTTGGGGAGATTTGGCAGGGTAAGAAGGGCCCAAGGAAAAGAAAGAGGGGGGGGTTTCTATTCCAAGGGAGGTCACAAAATAGAAAACTCTTGAAAAAAATTTTCGACCATACAGTATGATACGGGGGAAAGATATTCATGGGGGTTTCTAATGTAGGGTTAGTGAAAAGTTGGAAGAAAAAGAGTAATGGGGGAGGGGAAAAGAATGGCTTTCGCAAGGATAGGAAGGGGAGGGCAACATGTTTTGTGTTATTCAGTGATAGAAAAAAAGAATAGTGGGGGGGAAGACATACCCTTTCTTCCTTGACATTTAAAAGGCTTATGAAGGGGCAAAAGGGGTTTTCTTTGTAGCTACGTCTGAAATTGGGGTTAGTGAAGAAATCAGCATTAAAAAAGTATGTATGGCACACGGGCAGTACGGCTTGGGACTAGAACGAGTGGGGTAGTGAAAAGGGGTTGGCGGCTGCGTGTTTCACCGTTACTTTTGGGCTTTTATACAGAGGATTAGCAATTTGGTTGAGAAAAATTTGGGCTATGGGGTAAGGGTTGGGGGGGAAAAATTGAGCATTTTTCTATATGCTGACGACATAGTTGCATGAGTGAGGACAGTGGAGAAATTCAGGGGAAAGCTACATATAGTCCACAGTATGGGGGGGATTTTTTGGGTGAAATTTTAAAAGTGAGAAAAACAGGTCCTGGTTATAAATGAGAGGGAGCAATGAGGTAGAGTTGGAAAAGGGGGACCTGGGATGGGGGCCCGATCATATAAATACCTAGGTTCACGGTAGATGGGAAGGGGGCGATAGGACGAAAAAGGATAAAAAAGGAAAGCAAATCAGGGGGGGGGAAGGGTTGGAGTGTACAAGATGTGGGCAAACAGGTTGAGGTAGTAAAGGGTTGTGGAAAGGGATGGCGTTTCCCACCTCATGTTGGGGGAGAGTGATGAGGGGGGAGGGAGGGGAGCTGGACAAGTTTTGAGGTGTACAGAAAAGGGGAGGTAGCTGCACTAGGCAACAGGTATTACAGTGGAGCGATCAGGGGGGAAACGGGGGGAGTACCTTTGCGGGGAGAATAGGAAAATCATGCTTAATTACAAAAACAGCTTAGAAAAATGATGAAAACAATGGGGGTCGAAAGTTTTTAGTGGATAGGAACGAGTAGTAAATGGGTAGATCAACAGACGGTGGGGGAGGAATGTGGGTTACAGGTTTTTACAGATAGGTAAACCCCCGTCTGTAGGGGAGTTAAAACAAAGGTGAAAAAACCAAGTTCAGAGGAGGGCGGGGATTGGGGCGGGATGGAGGGTAAAAGTTCTCTACTTGGTACAAGGGGGAAACCACACCAAGGGAGGTCTTTTATGATGGTACTTGGGGAGTAGTTTAATATTTAAGCAAAACTAAACTCTGGAGGTCAATAGTAGAACATATATATGGGCAAACCGAAGGAACAAGATATTTCAAATGTGTATGGGTAGACTAGATGAAACCGGTAGATCACCTTGTATTAATGTGTCCAAGGTAAATGCTGAGGAAATAGAGCGGCTTATAGCAATAGTGGGCACGGGAGTTAGCGGGAGATCAGTGGGATAGAAGTGTCAGAGGGAAAATAGATGGGATAATGGAATTTCTTTTTAGGTTTGAGTAGGGTACAGGACACAAATAGAAGATCATCGAAGGGGTTTAAAGTATTTTAGAAAGGCTTGGGAAAAAGAGCAGAGAGTTAGGGCCTCATAACAAGCCCTGAGGGAGCCAGCCGGAATTAGGCTTTGAAAGGGTGAACACCGCGGTTTTAAGCTCCTCAACCTGAAAGAAGAGAGAGAAGAAAGAGAGACGAACTCGAATGTGCACCCTTAAAACTATTGACCTTCACCTTGATTATGCGAGCAAAAAATTGCTACTTCTGAGATAACGGTCGAATCAAACAATTTTTACATCATTTTCGATCTAATTATGGTTATAATTGGGCTTAACCCCACACAACTGTCCGCCCAGTGCCTTAATGCTTAATGTCCCTCATTTGGCCTTTTATAGCTCTGATCCGGTGTTTACTGCTCGATCCGGTGTTTTATGTACCCATAATGGAACGAGGACTTCGCGGTCGTTTCAGAGACCACCGACTAATTTTTTGGGTTATAAGGACGAGGTTTCCATGTCGCTACAGACCTTATTACTCACGTTTCTGTACTTTTTTTTTGACTCAGTAACTGTACACTACTACTCTACTTGCACTTAATATCAAAAATTATGTACACTCACTGACCGCGATTTACGAACACTATTTACGAATTTTTCGAAGATACGAACAAATTATTTTGCCCCAAAATTCGGGTTTTACACACTAAATAATTTCGAAGTTACGAACAAAAGTTCCGTAAATTCATAACACAAAAACAACCAGAAAAATTTAATACATAAATCGTAAGAATATTGATAAACACCTAAATATTAGTACACAGTTCAGTAAACAGAACCATTTGGCCTCAGCACATCCACACGCGGGACGCTCAAGATTGTTTGTTTACATATTCTCCGACCGGTCGGGCTGTGTTTATGACTTATTGTGGTATAATCCAGACATGTTCAGTGATTATTTCCAGTGAATAATGCCTCCCAAGCTGGTGCCATGCCAGTGTGGGTGGTCCTAAGCCACGGAAGCCAAAAAAGCCATAGCACTAGAGACTAAGATAGCGTTCTCAATAAATTTGACGAAGCGTGCGAGTGAAGGACATGGCCAAATTGGTTTAGCCTTTCCAGTCGACTGTCGTACTATTAAGAAGGACAACGGAGAAGATTATGTCAGTGCTAAAGTTGCTACCCTTTAGTGCCAAGCTAGTAAGAACATCGTCCACTTATTATGGAAGACATGGAAATGACATTATTGTATGTATGCCTAAAGCCACAATAATTTGTTTTTTATATCAGTTTATGACGTCCTAAGGATGTGATTATTGCTTCGCAGGAACTTATCTCAAATTAATAATGGTGGGTTAAATGGGAAATACATTCGATTTACAAACAGTTTTTCAGGAACGTAACTCCATTCGTAAATCGGGTGGCCGGTATATATTTAGAATTTAATCCTTTTTGTTTGTCTATAGCGCAGACAGACACACCCTCCTCCATCAAACTCTTTTCGAACTGACCCACGGAGGCAATGCGACCGAGGAATTTCTGAATGGTGCAGGAATTCACACCTCAGCGAGGGTAGCAGCTGCTACAATTCGAGCCAATGGACAAGCACGCATTTTTTTTCCCTCAGCCAATCAGTCACACAATTATAGCCGAATCAAAGCTATTATAATTTTTTGAACGGCCAATCATAGGCTCTTATTAAAACAAAGCTCCTAAATTTGTATCGGCCCTTAAAAGTCAGTTGTTTTTGACATGGAGTGTGGAGGAACTGTCAGTGCCGGTCCGTATCATCATTGACTCTTGGAAAGCCCTATAGTGGCCTCAGCTGACCTGGGATATACACTGAGGAGTCGTGAACCACTCTAAGAACTTTGTGGATCCAGTTACGCGTCCCACCAACAATATTGAACGGCTCTGGAAAGACATTAAGAGCTGGTGCTCAGAGCTGGTCTGCAGTCACCAAGACCCAAGCAGGTGAAGAGTGTTAAGGTTAGGTTAGGTAACTTTTGGTTAAGGTTAGGTTAGGTTTAATTCAAACTTATAAGGTTAGGGTTTACGTTTTAATTTAAACTTATAAGGTTGGATTACGGTATACTTTGGTGGTTAGGTTAGGTTAGTTTCAATTAAAACCTATAAACCCTGTAACTATTTTCCCGGCACAAGTTTGGTGCTTTTCTGATGGAGAATTTATTTAATTTTTTCTTACTTTTTGAACTATGGTTTTGCGCAAATAAACTAATCTCATTAGAACAAAAGCAACCTATTTTAGGCCAGGAAAAACTAGTTGGTGTCTCTGAAAAAGACCGCGAACTCTCGTCCATTATTACCATTTGTGAGCTTTTTCTAATGGAGATAGTTTAATCCGGAAACCCTTAATTAAAAATATATTCACCTCCATAATTCAAAAAAAACATTCACCATTCTTAATTTAAAAATATATAGCCCCGAATTTTTAGGTCGCCGTTTTGCCATTAAAAACACTATCTCCATCACGAAAAAGCACTAAAACTTGGCCGGAGAAATAGTTCAGGGTCTCAGATAACGGGAAGTGAATTGAAATCGAACATACCAACCTAACCTTAACCTAACCTTATCAGGTTTTCATGTAACCTAACCTGAACTTAACCCAAAGTATACCTAATCGAACCTTATAGGTTTTCATTAAACCTACCCTTACCTAACCACAAAGGTATACCTACCTACCTTATAGGTTTTTAATGAAACCTAAGCTAGCCTTACCTCACAGTATATCTAACCTTAAAGTTTTCATTAAACCTACCACTAACCCTCTTACCTAATGAGGTTGTGGGAAGTCGGGGAATGCAGCGCCGCTTTTGTCTCCCCGGCTGGCGGGCTGTCTCATGCCTCCGAACACACACACCCCCACCCACATCCTGCACAATTCTCTTTCGCGCCATAAACTGATCCAAATCAAAGCCTTACAGTACAAAGATCCGTTGTCTTAATTGAGACCTTTGATTGGCTCCCTGAAACTCCTCTGATTGGCTAACCTATCTTCCGTGACTAATTGGTTGAAAAAACGAAATTTGAGCTTGTCATTGGCTATTAATTTGAGCCTCCCATTGGCTATGCCCACGTCTCCCTGATCCTCTTGTGCTCGCATAGATTTGAGACACTCTCCATGTTTGAAATAGTGGTCGAAGGAGATGGTGGTCTGTGTGCGCTATAGACAACTAATAAAAAAATGCAATGCTGTTATATACGTTTTGAAAGTTTAGGTAGAATTATATTAGTACTGCACATATATTGAGAAATTTTTTTTTTACAGAAAACTCGAGTACGGGAGGTCCAAAGATATTACGAGCAGTTTTAGACTTTCCACCTGCATACTCAATAAAGCGAATCTCGTAATAACGAAACGCATAACTAATGGTAAATATAGGTTTGGTTCCAGGACCCCATCAATTAAAAAAGAGAAAAAAAGATGTTTTTCAAGCTAAAATAACTATAGCAACACAACAAACACACAGCGTCTAATTACCCACGCTTTACTACCGTAGATAACAGTTTAGGTCGCCAGGACAACTTTTTCGTTAACAGACGTGTGGTGGCGTTAATACTTACATTTCTACATCCATGATTTTTTTTTTTTTTTTTTCAAAAAAGGGAAAGTTAGAAGGGACTATCCTGGGAGTCTGTGTCATTTTGTGTCTTCATCTGGTGTCATAGTATGGCTAATAAATGAAACAAATTACAAAAATGTCCTACAAAGTGGCTACAAAAGTAGAGTCGCCAATCTGTTTTTTTACTGGTGTCGTACCGCCGGCTGTCGTCGCCCCAAAAAGAAAACTCGTAGCTCAACTTTGAAACCGATAACTTGTAGCTACAAAGCAAACATCAAACAACCTGGAAACAGGGTAGATTATACATCATGATATAAACTCTGTTATTATCTTCAGTGGCACATACAATCGTAGTGATGCTATAATTCGTATATTTGGCACCTGCGACATCACTGCAGTTGTCGACTTTACTGTTTCTACGTACCTATTCTGTAGAAAAGCTTCTGAAAGAGAAAATAGCACACAATAACATAACGCGCTATTAATTAGAACATAAACATGCATAACACTCCCACAGTGGTAATGTGTGTGGGAGACAGGCAAGCTGGCAAGTAGCCATCTGAGAGTTCCTGTTTTCTCTCTCCGAGGCTCGGAGAACAGGGTGACTGCGTTTGCAGGATTGACTGGGTTAGAGTCTTTTCTCCTCCCCTTGATCACTTGGGAAGAGGAAAGATCCTCGGTGCTGCCGCGGATACAATCGACCAGAGAGGGTAGGGTAGGTCAGGGACAAGGAGGGTTCGCAGACCTCTTCCCTGCCCACAAATTCGTCTCTGTGCATCTGATCATTGTACATCGTCCAGGATGTGAATTTTTGGTAGGTCACATTGTCGTACCGAGCACCATAATGATCATATTTTTCAGATGATTATAATCCATGTGGCTGGGGTGTGGGTGCTCAGTGTTTACTAACATTAGTGCGGGGGGTAACAGTGACTATGATAGTGGGGCTATATTTTACCTAGGTTTTACGATAACTTTCGTACAACCTTAGGTAAATCATATAGCATTAAATGACTATAATTTTTAGTAAATACTTGTAGTTTACTTTAGTAAATAACTTGGTAATATTACTCACTCCCCAGTTTGAATGTTGTAGCATTGGATTTTCGATCTCGTATAGTTGAAAATAGACCCTAATTTACACATCTCGTATCATCGGATTCTCGTATATCGAATGCTTGTATAACGGGACTCCCTGTACTTTCTACTTTCTATTATTTATTAGCTGCTGTCACGATTCAGGGTTGTGCCCTGCTACTGGTACCTTGTAGCCCAGTACAACCAGCCGCTTGCCGGACGTCGGCGACTGAGCTGGCTCCCCCTCTGGTTGTACCAGTGCGGAGGGTGTGCCTGGACACCCAGATGGCACTAAACATAACACCATCTTTAAGGGCAGATGACTCACTCTTGAGTAATGGCCATCCAACCCCGACTATGGGTGAAATGTGGGCAGCCCTGGATTACTCCCTACAGGGGGGTTCCTGCGTCCCTGGCCACTGCGAGCAATAAGGCCTCTCTTGGACAAATCGGCTGGGGGCGGGCCTGCACCCCTTCCATAAAACACGTAATGCCATGACACATCCAGGAAGTAGAGGCCTGGGGAGGCACCGCGTTCCCTCGACCTGGTTCTGCCGGGGGCCCAACCACCCAAATCCTCCAATGCCGACACAGGGGGTGACTCGCAGTCAATGACGAGTGCGGGGCAAAGACCTCTGGATCCCGCACTCTAAATAAAGTGGGAGGGCCCCCCTAGACCCTCTTTTTCATGTGGGGGGGCCAGGGCTGTGCAGAGGTGGCGCCTGTCCCGTCGAATCACTCATGGGATCAACCTGCGGAGTGGCTCTATATGTGGGCTCGTGAAACGTTTCTGAACTCTCCTACGATATCGCTGCTCTTCTATCGGCGAGCTCAGTAGGCTGACCCTCGCCTGTCAGCCTGGCCTCAATAGTGAGTTCATCTGCTTAAAGATGTTGTTGTTTAGTCCATCTGGGTGTCCAGCACACCCTCCTCACTGGTACAACCAGAGTGGGAGCCAGCTCATCGCCGATGTCCAACCACGCGGCTGGTTTTGTTACTGGGCTACCGGTTACCATAGCGTAGGGCACCACCCTGATCGTGACCAGCTAGCTAATGATCCCTAGAAAGATAAAAGTACACTGGTCTCACATAAACGAGAAATTATTCGATAAACGAGTCGTTTTATGTGAGATTTCGCTTCTATGGGAAAAATTGTTTGTGGTCGATCGTCCTCCGCCCGTACCCGTACATTTATACGTGTTTCACACCCTCATACGAACATGGTATTAATTTTAAGCTAGGATCGAATTCCTGATACACAATTTGGAGTAATGGTGTCTGTATTCCCTTATTGGATTCTAAGGAAACAATTGTTTTGGACTCACACTTTTGGAGATAATGACTCCTAATGTTCATAGGAGCGAGAGACAAGTGTTTGTTTTACTTGCGGCCGTGCCTCTTGACTCTTCTTCCTCTTGTTGACCTACATCGCCTCTGTGCTTCCCGGCGCGGACACTTTTTAATGGCGATTTGCTTTAGTTAGGAGGTTAAAGCGTGGGTTAGGTTAGGTTAGTGACTCAAAAGCAAGTTGGTCCATACCCCTGGCTTAACTCTCGCTTGCGTGGCCCTCGCCAGAACTAGGCGGGGGACCCGCCGCTGTAGTCGGCCCCGCCACAGTGATACCCTTGTAAACACCAACGACGACACCAAACACAATGACGAGTGTACCTTCGAATGGACGCCATCATCAATTACGATAACTGACGATATGGTGATGGATGCACACATTATCCTTCATAAGAATGTTTTTTTTTGGTAATAATATATGAAATTTTTGCGGTTTGCTACCGAAACGTTGCACTACTCACTCACACTTTTCACGGCTTGTGCCAGCTGGTCAAGCCGTCTTTACGAAAAGTGCCTCGTTAACAGAAGACGCAAGCTGCCGCAAGCCTTCTGATGCGGCCTGCGCTCACGTTCTGTAGCTATACTTTCGGCTCGCTATATGAACTCTTCGGATTTGCCTACTTTGATGGCGGAATCTTCTATATGATCAAATTAGTTTCCTAACGAAAATTTTGAATTTTATTTATTAGAATACACACAAACCTCGATTTCCCGACCTCGATTTCCTGGATATCGATTTGCCGGACAAAATCCGAGTCCAGGTATATTTCAGAGCTGGGCAATTTTTTTTTTTTTTTTTTTATTATTTTTTTTTTTATGTTGAAATGCCTATCCTTTTCGTAACTTGACAATCTCTCCGTCGGTCCGAGCGTCTCCTGTCATCCCTTTTCAGTGTCCCCGCTGCCTCGCGCCAGGTGGCAGCGATGCTCAGCGGTGTCGTATTGTTTACATTTGGCAACACAACATTCACGGTTTCACCTGCCACAGCCTCCGTCATACCACCTGACTCCCACTGCCCCTGGTGGAAAACATTTCTGAGACTAATTGCTACACTTTTTGTCTGCTGCCTCCCGCCAGGTGGCAGCATGCTCAGGTCGTATTGTTTACATTTGGGCACACGACAATGCACGGTTCACCTGCACAGCATCCGTACAGTCAAACTGAACCCCACTGCCACCTGGTGCAGGAACGTCTCTTGAGACAGTGAACACTTTCTGCCTGCTCCAGCGGTGGCTGCATGCTCAAGCGGACGTAACAGTTCTCCGCGTCGATGGTGTGTGTGATATGTGTTCGTTGGCCGCGAGCATGAAATAAATACTAAGAGTAGGATAAATTCTGGGTGGGTAATGGCCGGACTATATATATTATCTATATATATATATTTAGTATATATCTTATATAGATATATATATATATATATATCTATAGTTATATTAGTACGTATGCGTCTATATATCGTATCTATATAGGTATTCGATCTCATTATTTATTACTTCTTTTTTTATTTTTTTTTTACTTGCGGATTAATCCCGGACTTTTTGCGGTTCCCGACCAGTGCTCCCCCCTATTTAGCCCGGGAGAATCGAGGGTTGTGTTTATCTTACTACCATGTTTTAAGACTCAGTTTTAATTAATTAGAATATAAATATCTTTTTTTAACTATTATTAGGTTTTTTTGTTTTTCACTCTGGGCCACGCTTTATGCGGAACCGCTAGTGCAGGGTTTCAAAGTACGGGTCGCGACCCATCTGGGTCGCCCCCTTGCCCAGTGGGGTCGCCCACATTGTAACACTGCTAATTCTATACCTAATCAATATGTGAAATGCATTTAATAGTAGAGAGAGAATGCTGATGGGATAAGGAATGTACTTGTACGCATCATTTTCACTTGTCAATCATTCATACTATTTTCTCTACTTCACGTAGTTTAGCAATTTTACAGAGCACTTTCTACATATTTTTTAAATACTTGTTAATAGATGTTTAGTCATTGGCACACTCAACGATATGCAATTATTTTGAATGCATAGATGCATGTATGTATGTATATATGATATGTGCCGATTTATATGCAATATTTATGTATGTACGTCAAACCTACGATATAAAGAACGGACCTCGATGTAACGGACATTCGGCAATTGTAACGGACTCCATTTTGCGTGTCTAGTGGTAGAAGGTGTGTATTGTTTAAAATAGTGCCTATTAGTGTTGTGTAATGGCGTGGCCGCTGCTGTACGTCTCCCTGTCACCTCAAACACCCTAAATCACCCTTATCTAAGGTGACAATGGCAGTGCTACACTGACGCTAGAATAAGTGACACTGGTGTCTAGAACTGCCTTCAACCACCATATATGATAATACTAATATGAGCATTAGTCATGCTACATAAGCAATACCTTTGGAAGCCACGGCTGCATCAATGGCATCGTAGTTTGTTTACCTTTCACTAGAGCTTGAGCTTGACTAGCCAGCGGTGAGAGAGAAAGGCCAATCACATTTTAGGGATCCCCCCCCATTTACGTATGGGAGACTTTTTTCTTGCTTTTTTTTTATTTAAAATCTATTTGTTTGGGTGATTATAATGTCTCATGATGCGCTGCTGCTTTGCCGCAGACGCGTGAAGCTGGCCGAAGTGCCTGGATAGAGCGCCTTGAAAGTATTTTTCATATGCTTTACCGGCTCATATGTCATGAATAGATACGCAATTCAAACATGGCCACCATGATTATGCATGTCGCTCATTCAATCCTAAGAAATTAGCTGAATTTCATTGAGCATACCAAGCCGTATATGAGCAGAGCCTTGATACTTACTATACCTCTGCCTCTCCTAATACACAGTTCCCTAACAGATCGTGAGGCGGGTGTGCCAAATCCGCTGATGGTAGCGCTAACTCATCTATTTTACCTCCCAACATAGCTACATGGTACTGGTTTGGGTTTGATGATTATTTTTCATTTATTTCGACGTGTAGGGTGGACCAAATACCTTGATGTTATTGCCATGTCCCTGGTTGTACCCTCCAACCTGAGCTACACATCTGTTGTGGTGATTTTTCATATTAGTTCATCAATTATCTTTTTTCTCATCATTTTTTCCACCCTTGGGTGAAAATACCCTCGCTATAACAAATCGGACAATTCAGCGGCTTTAACGGACCCTCCCCTCCAGGTGGGCCCCCCCTTTTAGTCCGTTGTATAATCGAGGTTTGACTGTAATTGTGTAAAAAAAAACTCACCTCGAAAGAGCAAGCAGCTTACGACTGTATACTTGGGTCGTGAATAACTGTGACGTATACAAAATCAAACTGTGTCGCGAATAAAAGTTTGGCAGAACACTGGCGCTGGTTGTGTATGCAATTATAAGGTCAAAAGTTATACTAATGAATATAGTTAATTACGACATGATTGCATTTGGTAACCTTTTCTTCAGCGTCAACTTACTAGTACGCTCAAAAAGTAGTGCAATGATACGTTTGTATCCATACTGGGACCCTGTCACTGATGTGTACCGTATGGATCACGGTGGCTTCGTGTGTGCAAAGTCCGTCTTATGAGGAAAGTCCTGTTTACTAACAAGGAACTTGTTGATCAACTCAATGCCGGACCGCTTGTCACACGGCTGGCCGTGTTTACAGTCTTGTCCAGCGGTGTGACTGAATGTCCGCTCAACATTAGGTGAGGGGTAACAAGTATTATTTGCGGCGTATAAGACGCTGCATCTTGGAATACCACCCTGATATTTGGGAAAGATATTTCTAAGAAAAAAAGAGCAAAAACATCACAAAACCTAGTTGCCTGGATACGATATACAGTAATTTTCACACAATAAAACACTCCACTATTCATTATCTTCATTGAGCACGCTCATCAACCATTATTATATTGGCGTATTGTACCACTTCGTAGCTTGTGTGCGATAGTATCTGGTAAATCAGTTTTTGGTGATTCCGCCATAGGTGATAATTTTCAGGCCTGAAAACGCTTGTTATCGTGTGACAGCCCGGTGGTACTGAATACATCAACACTAGCATAAGATAGTTGGCACTATTGGCGCCAATCTGCCTAGGCAGAAAGGCGCACACGCCAGTACCGGTAGGTAAACATCACATTGTGAGTACTAGATATGTTGATTGAATGTCCATGGGTTTCAAAAATAACAGTGAAACCTTATAAACTCGCACGATAGGGGCTCTGGCCCTTGCACGAGTTATGCATGTGCCGAGTTATGCAATGTCCTCCTCTGATATGGGTAAAAAAAAAAAAAAAAAAATACTGTCAAAGCATAAAAACTAATCTTCAGGGAACGGGTAGAATTGCTTGATTTGGATATCAAAAACTCAGCACAAATAGCCGGCATGGACCACCTGCACCCTCCTTGCATTACTTTCACCTTTTCCTTGCAGGCTCTGGCCTCTGTCAATTCATTCCTTCCTGCTGGCAGACACCCTTGCTGATGGATCTGACATCTGTGATATACATACTGCTCGATGTACTCCCAAAACACGTAAAAATAGGTGGCAAAGTAAAGCAAAGGTCTGGTACCAGCTGGTGTAAGCGAGCCGTGTTTTTGTCGTCCAAACACCCGTCCTTATTTTGTTTTGGATTAACGAATCCCCTCAAATAAAACTTGCTGAAATTTGTGTTATACTACTTTGTGATATTTGTTTGCAATGTTTTGCATTGATTCTTATTTCGGCTCCTACCAAGCTTGTTGTGTTTTTAAGCCAGAAACCATCCTGTTTTAATTTCGGACAAACAAAGCGGAATTCTATCCCAGACGGTGCTTGCCGACAATAAACACGCTCCAGCAGCTGACAGCCTAACCTGGTTCCTGATCCTTTGCTTTACTTTGCCACCTATTTTACTTGTTTTGAGGATTGACACCTACAGTCACTGGTTTTCAAGATGTCAGCCCTCACGCAAGGTGTCTCCGAAGCAGAAGGAGACTTCAATGAAATTGAAGAGCCTGAGCCTGCAGGAACAGGGTCACAAGGACAAAAACACTACTTTATGCGACTACGGCTTTGCCGAGTGTAAATCCAAAGAGATGCAGTTATAACAGCAATAATGCCCGAGTACCTTATTTTTTGCCGACTTTCTGTTTACATGTTTTCAACAACAATAAGTTTGTGAGGGCATGATATTACCGCGTGAAAACCAAGCGTGCAATCTAGGGGAGGCGGTAGCAGAGTGGTTTATCGTCCACCGAAGTGGCGTTCCGAAAGCCCGCGTTCGATCCCGAGTGAGACCCATAAATCCACTTCAAATCTTTCTGCACCGTCAGTGGCCTAAGAACACCCACATGCCTGTCCATTAACTCTACCTTGCTGTGAGTGCATGGAGGACACGGGGGGGCGCGGCATTGAGCCGCTAATTACAGGTGTCACTAGAAGAATCCTGCCTGCGCCACCACTGGCGGAGGCCCCAACCATCACAGACCTCGAGTGAGCCTCCAGGGCCTACCATCCGCACCCTGGAGCTCGACTGCTACACTGCGAACTATAGTGCATAGATGTTATAAAAAAAAAAAAAAAAGAAAAAAAAAAAAAAAAAAAAAAAAAAAAAAACAAAAACACTCTATGTCTTTTGCCTTCCGAGTTTATATCAATGCCGCTTATACAGTACCGAGTTCTAAGGGTTTTACTGTACTTGTAACAGTAAGTACTGAAGTTACTCATATAATAATCTGAATTGAATAGCTGCCTAAGCTAACCTCCTACAACATTCCTCTTGGAAGACCAATCAGTATTTTTCCAGGGTCTTTTTTTGGGGAACAATTGCATCTTTAAGCCATAAATACGGTTATACACTGTTTTTATTCTTTCATAGGAAAAACATTCATGCCTCGTGAGTAATGCGCTCTGCTTTTGTCCGTAATCCGGTGTTGTGGCGAATAATTGTCAACGGCGGCGAACATCCTGTAGGACCCCTTCCATATTTCACTGGTTTTATAGATTAACTACTGTCCCTGATGCCATGTTACAGCCAACCTAGAGGCACAAGCTTTCCATGAGAACACTTACACGTATTAATAGTTACTCAAAGCTTAAAATCTCACGTCAAAAAGTAAAGCCTTTTTCGGTGGTTATTATTATCCCTTGTCTGGAATAACCAGTTGCATCTAGTAACTATATATTCCTTATAAGTGGTTTCTCATGAACTGAGTGCCTCAATGTTGCCTTTAACTGTATCAGGGCAACAAGTTTTACGCTGTAAACTCAGTGAAATATGGAGGGGTGTACAGTATTTCCGCGCGTTGGATGACAATATTTCGCACAACACCGGCTTTATTGATAACACGTCTTTGTTAGTAAACGGACTTTCCCGTTCGTAAACAGACTTTTTGCTCACACGACACTGGGCACCACTGCTAAAGTACAACACTGAGCAACACCCCCAGCCAAAGTCAGTCCCTCGCACATTCTGCCCCCATACCCACACCACAACCTCAGCTCTTTCCTATCTTGTGACTGTACTCCTTCTTCCAGTGTTTTGAAGTGCCTTGTGTGACTTGGTATCCAGCTTCACTTAATGTCGGATCTGATTGCCAGGTTTGATTTACTTATAATATTTTTTTGCATTTATTTTTTGGAGAGGTGGGGAATTTCTGAATGTCGTAATATTTGATAAGTCATAAAGAGTAAAGCCCCTGTTGTTCTGCCTTAAGCCGGCCACACAACCGACCGGCGCGGCCTGTCCGGAAACCGACAAAAAGTGGCGGGGCCATCGTTCGCCGGAACGCGACCCACACACACACTGGCCAGCAAGCCCCACCAACCTCATGAAAAATATACAGTACAGCGTCGGACCACCGTGGTTAAACATGAATCCGGCGTTCCGAAAAATGAGCTTGTTGGTGATGGCTGCATGTGCAGCCATATATAATACCTATATTAATACGTCATACTAATAGTAATGCTTTCAATGCTAGACTACTGCACTGTGAGAGAATGGCTATGAGTTGTGTGTTTGGTCCCCATGGCTCACAAGGGGTACCAGAAACCCAACAGTTTCTCTGTCTTCTGACTTTGCAAGGTCCATAAGGTTTGATAATTGCAGGTTCTTGGTATCAGAGACCAGAGCTGCCCGCTGGACATGGGTATAAGTAATGCCGGGAGTGGTCGCTAAGGAGATCGACCACACTCCTCGTTAGGTACTCGTTGGAGGTCCTCCAGAACTGCAGGGTTTACCGGAGTGGCTGAGTTCTTGGAACCAGATCACAGACTTGTTGTATGCTACACTTAAGCTTCATGGTCAAGTCCCAGAAATCGCAAGAAGTAACCATACTGGTGTTTCTCTTGAGAAACCTGAAGGCCTTGACATGTGCTCATGAGTAGCGGTGGCAGTTCAAATCGGTTCGATGTGCTCGTGCTCACGGGGATCCTGTAGAACTGTGTGATCCTTCAAACGTGAAACTCTACAGAGCTCCAAGGAGATGTATTGGGGAGCGCCGAGGTCAGGCGGGGTTTTGTCTCGCGGAGACCTGGGAAAATCGAGGAGAGTCGCGCTGCCAGGCTTGGCTTGGGAACCGTGACCAGCCCAGGGCTCTGTCACGCTGACAGAACCCGCGCTGAGGAGAGACAAGGAGAGGTATGTCAGGGTCTCGCTTGAGGTGTCGGGTCATTTTGCAGCGCAAATGACGCTCCGACCCACCTACCGAGCCCTGAAGAATCTCCGTTCCAAGTCTCCTCTCGGGCTAGTGCTATTCGAGACAGCCTATGGGCGCCTCATTGTCGTATTATGATGGGCAGATGGCACTTTGGCTAGTTTTCACTGGTGGACCTCCAACTGAGCAGGCTTCCACACCACTGGTTACAGGCAGTGGATGCCGATCCTCCCATTGACGAAACCGGCACCCGTCTCGGTTGACGAAGTCAGAGAGGCTGTAGCAAAGTTGAAGGGTGGAAAAGGCACTGGTGTTTGTAATATCCGTGCGGAGCTCCTGAAAGCTGGGGGTGAGGCCCATGATCCGCGGTTGCATCTGTCCTTAAGAACTGCCGTGTGGCAATCAGGGGACCATTTCCTCCTGACTGGAAAAGGGGGCTGGTCCGTCCCTATCTGGAAAGGTAAAGGGGACGTCAGGACTGCAACAATTACCGCGGTATTACACTGCTCAGCGTCTCCCGGCAAGTGCTTGCCCATCATTGCTGACGACGAATCCGCAGTCCATCTTGTGAAGCAGCAGAGACTCAGCCTCTGGGTTCACGCCTGGTAAGTCAACAACGGACCGTATCCTAGCGCTTCGTGGTCCGTGGTGGAACGCCGACGTTGAGGTTTCAACAGGGGATGCTTTAGAAGCCTATTTGATCTCCAAAGAAGGCGTTTGACTCAGTGCATCGTGAGTCACTCTGGGATCTTCTGCGACTTCGAGGGATTCCTGCAAGGACTATTGGTTTGATAACTGGTCTGTATTCTGGGACTGAGAGTGCTGTGAAGTGTGGGGCAGGTGTATCCAGCTTCTTTCCTGTGAATACAGGAGTGAGGCAAGGGTGCGTCCTTGCCCCATCACTTTTCAACGCTTGTATGGACTGGGTATTGGACAAGGTTGTAGATCAAAGTGATTGTGGAGCATCCGTCGGCAACACCAAGATCACTGATCTTGTTTTTGCCGATGATGCAGTAATCTTTGCTGAGTCGCTGGAGGTCCTGGTGATGGCTCTCGAGGCGCTGCACGAGGAGGCAAAGCCTTTGGGACTTGAGGTCTCCTGGCTCAAGACCAAGGTCCAGGTATTTGGAGACTTACTAGATGAAGCAGTACAGTCTGTTCATGCATGTGGCGAGGACATTGAGATCTTGGAAAGTTTTACATACCTTGGTAGCGCAGTCCATAATGACGGCGGGTCACGTCAAGAAGTCTTACGGCGGATTGGCATAGCCCACGGTGTTATGGACTCGCTCAGCGGGAGTATTTGGCGTTGTCGGTACCTGTGCAGGAGGACAAAGATCCGGATCTTCAAGTCGCTTGTGATCCCTGTCTTACTCTATGGTTGTGAGACATGGACACTAAATAGTGACTTGAAGAGACGAATCAATGCCTTTGGTAATAAGTGTCTTCGCAGAATCATGGGGTATCGCTGGGATGATTACGTGTCAAATCAGCGATTGCACCGTGAGACTGAATCGAGGCCTATTACCTGCATAGTCCGTCAGCGCCAACTTCGGCTATATGGGCATTTGGCACGCTACCCTGAAACCGATCCTTCCCATCGGGTTGTATCTGTAAGAGACAATCTGGCGTGGAGGAGGCCAAGGGGGCGCCCACAAGGCTCGTGGCTGGGGCAAGTTGATGTTTCTTGTCGAGAGCTGCTTGGTATGGGAAAGGAGCCTGCATGGGAACTCGCGCGTGGTGACCCCCGGGAGTGGCGTCGTAGGGTGGGCGAGGCGACGCGCCCCCCGGCGTATGCCCCCAATGATTGATTGATTGATACTATATATAATACGTCATATATAATACCTATATTATCATAAATACAATTATAACTGGTACAATTAGTCATTATCTGGCCGAGCGAGGGGCGGGCCGCGCCGGAAGGCACCCACACACACACAGGCGGCAGGCCGCGCCGGACGTAATTTTCAAGCGCCGACTGATTTTCATCCGGCCGCTGCGACAGGCCCCGCCGGATGAAAACCCCCCCACACACACACCGGCCGCCTCTAGCCACGCCCCTTTTCGTCGGCCAGACAGGCCGTGCCGGTGGTGTGTGACCTTTAAAGAGGTTTGACTGTACTGTAGTTCCATTAATGTAATGGAGTATTTCTGCTTGTCTGGCACCATAGCTTGCCTTACTGCCTCCTGTACCATAACTGTAATGGCATCATTGCCTTGTGATGTATTGTCAACTGGAGACTGCTCAAGGTGTCTCATTAGAGCTTGTTGCAAATTATCTACTTGACTAGTGAGTGATTCTACTGCTGCACATAAACCCATAGCCATTTCATACACTTGGGGAATAGTACCATCTTGAACCAATCCACAGTATGGTGTGGGTGTGTGTTTACATCTACACTAGGGTCCCACATAGAACGTGTTCGCATAGAAAGCTTCCCTTATAGAACGAACAACCTAAAATGTTATTCCAAAATTTTTGTTAGTGATGAATGTGATCATATAGAACGATTCTGCCATCAAAGAAGGGCAAATCCGAGGAGTTCTCATATAGAATGCCGAAATATCGTACAGCATGAAGGTTGTGTGTCCCTGGCATGGGGTGAGGTGGGGGACAGAGGTGGGGTGAGGGTTGCATGAGGTGGGGAACGGCTGTAGTGACCGCGCAGTTCTCATCCATTATTACCAAAAAAAATAATTCATGTGAAGGATATATATTGTGATCCATTCACAATATCGTCAGTTATCGTAATATATTGATGGGTTTCATTCGACGGTACACTTTCGTTGTTGTGGTTTTGTTTACAAGTTATCAGCTATGAGCGGGTAAACCCCAACCAGCAGTTCTGGCCAGGCATGCAAGCGAGAGTCAAGCCAGACTTATGGCACGGAACCCCACGCCCCCTGTACGTAATCCCTATTAGATTTAAGGTAAGCAACAATATGCCTATTTCATTATTTCTATGCATAACTTATTATTTATATAAGATTTGGTATGCATGGGTGTGAATGAGTATAAATGTACGGGTATGCACGGGAGGACCGATCGACCAGTATAAATTTTTCCCATAGGTTATGTGTTTCACAAAGAGCGAATTCACATAGAACGACCTCGTTTATCGACCAATTTCTCGTTCTATGTGGGACCCTAGTGTATTACAACCTTGGGTTGTATTGTACATTTAAGGCCTTCAAACCTTCAGCCTCAAGCCTAACAATGTCCAGGTGTCACATTTATCACATCCTGTTCCATGATCAGTAACTGCAGGGTTACAAGTACCACACACAACCACTGATCCTCCATCCACTGTACATTGTTTACCTAACTACCACATGACTTGATGTGCTGGTGGTGTGAGAAAGCCAACGCCTCCCGGAGACACGGGAAACAGGCGTTGACTGTGGCAAAGTTGAGTCAGTGCCCCGCACAGGGCCCCTCCTCTCACCCTGATAGGGGCCAGTACAGGCACTATAGTATAACCCCCAAGCCCAGGGGCCAGACCTAAGACACAGCGCCAGGACTCACAGATGTCAAAGCTTTCAAAGCAGGGAGGAGGAGGATGAGGAGGCCTTGCCAAGTGTAGTGTGAGTGAGGCAGGAAGCAGGGTGTGGGGCCTGCAGGCAGGAGCAGAGTGTCAAGGCAGGGCGTCGCTCTCCGTGTCCTGACTGTCACCACTGTTGCAGGTGCTGAGGTCACAGTCCAAGCCAGCTGCTCCGCCCGGCACTGACCCGGCTCACTTCGGCATCCCCGAGGGTTCCCGCAGGACCGGCCGTCGCGTGTGCTGACGAGAGTCTTGCTGCGGTGGAGGCTGTGGGGCCGGGCAGCAGCATGAGTGGCCGGGAGCAGCAGGATCAGTCTGCCTCAGGGTGGGGGAGCACAGGGGTGATGGCAGAATCACCTGGAGGCAGGCAGCTCAGGCCACAAGGCAGACAGTGAGCTGAAGTGTCAGCAATGTGACAAAACATTTAAATGCAAGAGTAAGCTTGAGAGTCATTCCTTGACACACAGTGGTGTTAAGAATTATGAATGTTTAGAGTGTGGGAAAAGATTTATTGAAAAGGGTAACCTCACCAGACACACCCTGATACACAGTGGTGTTAAGGATTATGAATGTTTAGAGTGTGGGAAAAGATTTACTGAAAAGAGTAACCTCATCAGACACACCCTGACACACAGTGGTGTTAAGAATTATGAATGTTTAGTGTGTGGGAAAAGATTTAATAGAAAGAGTGACCTCACCACACACACCCTGACACACAGTGGTGTTAAGAATTATGAATGTTTAGAGTGTGGGAAAAGATTTACTACAAAGAGTACCCTCACCACACACACCCTGACACACAGTGGTGTTAAAAAACATGAATGTTTAGAGTGTGGGAAAAGATTTACTACAAAGAGTTACCTCACCAAACACACCCTGACACACAATGGTGTTAAGAATTATAAATGTCTAGAGTGTGGGAAAAGATTTACTACAAACAGTCACCTCACCAAACACACCCTGACACACATTGGTGATAAAAATCATGAATGTCTAGAGTGCGGGAAAAGATTTACTAGCAAGGGTAACCTCACCACACACACCCTGACACACAGTGGTGTTAAGAATTATAAATGTCTAGAGTGTGGGAAAAGGTTTTATACCAGTTCTGGTCTCAATGAACACACTTTGGGGCACACTGGCTTGAGGAAGTTCAAGTGTGATATTTGTAGCAAGTGTTTCAAGAGAAAGTGTCATATTGTCATTCACATGAAGAGACACTTTTGAGGTGGTGTGTTGTGTGGACAAGTGTGGTTGTACCCGTGCCTGTGGGAGTGTGTCCTGTGTGGCAATGGGTGGTGGTGGTGGTGGTGGGCCGTGTGTTACATGTGTGGTGGCAGCCGTGCCCTTGTGTTCTGTGAGGGAGTAATGGCCCCAGCAGTTGTTGGGTTGGCAGTGCAGGTGTGACTTTCAATAAATATGTGTGCTTGGTAAAACCTTTGTTTGTGTTTATCTTCAGGGTTGCTGTCACAGTTGTTGGCCATTTCCTTGCCTTGACACAGTTACAGCTTTTCCTGCCTCACCAATTAATCCCCCTTCAAACATTTCTTGAGGATCACAAAAAGAAAACGTAAAACACCAATTACAGCACAGCGTATTTTACTTTTCTACTATAAAGGAATTGACTAAACACAGTGACATCCATTGAAGATAGAAATTCAAAGTAGCATGATAAAAGTCACGAACATGAGAACCGTCTGCGGGCCAGGATGAGCTGCATGGCTTTGATTGCATTGTGACCGGGCAAGGAGACGTGTAGGCGACATAAAGGTGGACAAATAGATATAATGAGTGACCACAACATTCTTGTTCTGACTTATGGGAGACTTATGGTTCTGACTTATGGGAGACTTATGGTTCTGACTTAGGGGTTTGAGAGGGAGGAGGTAGACGCTCAGCCCGAGAGTGTGTCTACCCAATGGCAAGTGAGAGGAGTGGACTGGGAAGAGCATAAAAAGGAGCTTGAGAACACTTGAGGGGAATAGGGTTGGTGGTGTGGATGCATCAAAGGCCTTGCTGAGAGAAAGTAATCAGTGGCAGAAGGTAGAATAGGGAAAACAAAACAGGGTGAGAGGAGGAAGCTATGTAGAAGATGGTGGAATAAAGATATTGAGAAAGTCAGGAAAGAGAGACAGGACTATAAGAGGGCATGCAGAAAGTGAAGGGTGAAGAGGCATGACAGTGAGGCAGAGGCTTCAGTGTGAGGAAGCCTGGGAGAACTACTGGAACACACAGAAGGAGGTGAGATGCCTAATCAGGAAGCTAGACCAATGACGGAGAGGGAGACGGTAGAAGAACTAAGAGCAAGAGGGAGGAGGGAGGGAGGGAGTGCAGGGGTACAACTTCTTGAGGGGAGACATGAACAAGGAACAATTACTGTAGTGGTCTATGGCACAACAATAAGAGATAGGGATGAAATATAGAAATTGATCAAAGAATTCTAGGAAAAAGTGGGGCTCTGTATGAACCTGTGGAGATGACTGAGGTAATTCTGGAAATGGAAAGGAAGATTAATGCATACATGGATGTAGAGATGACCAAGGATGCGATCACCAAAGTTGTAAAGGCTCTTAAGAATGGGAAAGCTGCAGGAATAGGTGGGATACCTTATGAGCTCTAAAGGAGGGAGGTTGTGATGTGATAGATGGTCTATATGAACTGTTTGTTTTAAGAAGATTTGTGTTGAGGAAAGAGTGCCAAAGGAGTGGAATGAGAGCAAGGTGATAATGTTACACAAGGGAGGGAACACTCGGTGGCTAGGAAGTGAGCCGAAATGTAGAGCAAATAAATATGAAGTTGTCAGAGGATTATGGACGGGTATGGCTGTGCCGAGTATAATGTATATACTGTATGGTTTGGAGAGCATGACGTGGACAGCAAATGATACAGCAAAATTGGAAGTGGTTCAGAACAGCTTTAGGAGCTTTTTGCTTTAGGATCAAACAAATATGTTGCCACTGAAGCAATAAGAGATGCTGGTGTGATGCATAAAATCACCAGAACCACTTAGCCTAGCGGGATCATCCCTCTTGGTATAGTGGTCTGACGCGCCCGTTGTTTAACTTGAGGTGCAAAATCTGGTGATGGTGTAGGTTCCAATCCTCACGGGCACAGGAAAAAGGTAATTATTTATTTCCGAATTATGATTACCAGCCTGAGTCATGTGTCTGTTGGAAGGACATAAAGGAAGCCGTTAAGGAAGAGGTTAGTAAGCGTGAGTGTAGCGCCATTACAGGGGAAGTAATGCCCTTTGTTTACATCACCCACTGCCAATGTGTGTTTGGGGGCGGAGCTTCGTGACGTCAGTGCATACCATCTGTTGTTCTGCCTTAAAGAGGTTTGACTGTACTGTAGTTCCATTAATGTAATGGAGTATTTCTGCTTGTCTGGCTCCATAGCTTGCCTTACTGCCTCCTGTACCATAACTGTAATGGCATCATTGCCTTGTGATGTATTGTCAACTGGAGACTGCTCAAGGTGTCTCATTAGAGCTTGTTGCAAAGTATCTACTTGACTAGTGAGTGATTCTACTGCTGCACATAAACCCATAGCCATTTCATACACTTGGGGAATAGTACCATCTTGAACCAATCCACAGTATGGTGTGGGTGTGTGTTTACATCTACACTAGGGTCCCACATAGAACGTGTTCCCATAGAAAGTTTCCCTTATAGAACGAACAACCTAAAATATTATTCCAAAATTTTTGTTAGTGATGAATGTGATCATATAGAACGATTCTGCCATCAAAGAAGGGCAAATCCGAGGAGTTCTCATATAGAACGCCGAAATATCATACAGCACGAAGGTTGTGTGTCCCTGGCATGGGGTGAGGTGGGGGACAGAGGTGGGGTGAGGGTTGCATGAGGGGGAACGGTGGTAGCGACCGCGCAGTTCTCATCCATTATTACCAAAAAATTTCGACAGGGGATGCTTGCAGCCCATGTTGATCTCAAGAAGGCGTTTGACTCAGTGCATCGTGAGTCACTCTGGGATCTTCTGCGACTTCGAGGGATTCCTGCAAGGACTATTGGTTTGATAACTGGTCTGTATTCTGGGACTGAGAGTGCTGTGAAGTGTGGGGCAGGTGTATCCAGCTTCTTTCCTGTGAATACAGGAGTGAGGCAAGGGTGCGTCCTTGCCCCATCACTTTTCAACGCTTGTATGGACTGGGTATGGGACAAGGTTGTAGATCAAAGTGATTGTAGAGCATCTGTCGGCAACACCAAGATCACTGATCTTGTTTTTGCCAATGATGCAGTAATCTTTGCTGAGTCGCTGGAGGTCCTGGTGATGGCTCTCGAGGCGCTGCACGAGGAGGCAAAGCCTTTGGGACTTGAGGTCTCCTGGCTCAAGACCAAGGTCCAGGTGTTTGGAGACTTACTAGATGAAGCAGTACAGTCTGTTCATGTGTGTGGCGAGGACATTGAGATCTTGGAAAGTTTTACATACCTTGGTAGCGCAGTCCATAATGACGGCGGGTCACGTCAAGAAGTCTTACGGCGGATTGGCATAGCCCACGGTGTTATGGACTCGCTCAGCGGGAGTATTTGGCGTTGTCGGTACCTGTGCAGAAGGACAAAGATCCGGATCTACAAGTCGCTTGTGATCCCTGTCTTACTCTATGGTTGTGAGACATGGACACTAAATAGTGACTTGAAGAGACGAATCAATGCCTTTGGTAATAAGTGTCTTCGCAGAATCATGGGGTATCGCTGGGATGATTACGTGTCAAATCAGCGATTGCACCGTGAGACTGAATCGAGGCCTATTACCTGCATAGTCCGTCAGCGCCAACTTCGGCTATATGGGCATGTGGCACGCAACCCTGAAACCGATCCTTCCCATCGGGTTGTATCTGTAAGAGACAATCCGGCGTGGAGGAGGCCAAGGGGGCGCCCACAAGGCTCGTGGCTGGGGCAAGTTGATGTTTCTTGTCGAGAGCTGCTTGGTATGGGAAAGGAGCCTGCATGGGAACTCGCGCGTGGTGACCCCCGGAAGTGGCGTCGTAGGGTGGGCGAGGCGATGCGCCCCCCGGCGTATGCCCCCAATGATTGATTGATTACCAAAAAAAAATATTGTTGTTTAGGATATATGTTGTGATCCAAAATCTTGTCAGTTATGGTAATTTATTGATGGCTTTCATTCGACGGTACACTTTCGTTGTTGTGGTTTTGTTTACAAGTTATCAGCTGTGAGCGGGTAAACCCCAACCAGCAGTTCTGGCGAGGCATGCAAGCGAAAGTCAAGCCAGGTTTATGGCAACTTGCTCACCAAAATTCGCTCCTTATGGAAATTTACGCTGCCAGTGAACATTGAGCGTATGTATTGGGCCACCAAAATACCGCGAGCACAGTCCAGAAAGAGAAAAGCGATCACTTACGATGTGAAGAAGGAAGTAATAGAGAGAAAACAGAAGGGCGAGGGAAACACGGCGACTGGACAATGGTTAGGCCTTGGTGTTGGACAATTTGGAGGCAAAAAGATGACATTTTGAAGGCCATCAAAGCATACGGGACCTCTAAACACTCACTCGCCTCACTCCGAGCTCTGGGTCTCACTGCGTCGTCATTCAGTGACGAATGAGTGACCTCCAAGATGCCTCGGAACCCCACGCCCCCTGTACGTAATCCCTATTAAATTTAATGTAAGCAACAATATGCCTATTTCATTATTTCTATGCATAACTTATCATTCATATAAGATTTGGTATGCATGGGTGTGAATGAGTATAAATGTATGGGTATGCACGGGAGGACCGATCGACCAGTATAAATTTTTCCCATAGGTTATGTGTTTCACAAAGAGCGAATTCACATAGAACGACCTTGTTTATCAACCAATTTCTCGTTCTATGTGGGACCCTAGTGTATTACAACCTTGGGTTGTATTGTACATTTAAGGCCTTCAAACCTTCAGCCTCAAGCCTAACAATGTCCAGGTGTCACATTTATCACATCCTGTTCCATGATCAGTAACTGCAGGGTTACAAGTACCACACACAACCACTGATCCTCCATCCACTGTACATTGTTTACCTAACTACCACATGACTTGATGTGCTGGTGGTGTGAGAAAGCCAACGCCTCCCGGAGACACGGGAAACAGGCGTTGACTGTGGCAAAGTTGAGTCAGTGCCCCGCACAGGGCCCCTCCTCTCACCCTGATAGGGGCCAGTACAGGCATTATAGTATAACCCCCAAGCCCAGGGGCCAGACCTAAGACACGGCGCCAGGACTCACAGATGTCAAAGCTTTCAAAGCAGGGAGGAGGAGGATGAGGAGGCCTTGCCAAGTGTAGTGTGAGTGAGGCAGGAAGCAGGGTGTGGGCCCCGCAGGCAGGAGCAGAGTGTCAAGGCAGGGCATCGCTCTCCGTGTCCTGACTGTGTCACCACTGTTGCAGGTGCTGAGGTCACAGTCCAAGCCAGCTGCTCCGCCCGGCACTGACCCGGCTCACTTCGGCATCCCCGAGGGTTCCCGCAGGACCGGCCGTCGCGTGTGCTGACGAGAGTCTTGCTGCGGTGGAGGCTGTGGGGCCGGGCAGCAGCATGAGTGGCCGGGAGCAGCAGGATCAGTCTGCCTCAGGGGTGGGGAGGCACAGGGGTGATGGCAAGAATCACCTGGAGGCAGGCAGCTCAGGCCACAAGGCAGACAGTGAGCTGAAGTGTCAGCAATGTGACAAAACATTTAAATGCAAGAGTAAGCTTGAGAGTCATTCCTTGACACACAGTGGTGTTAAGAATTATGAATGTTTAGAGTGTGGGAAAAGATTTATTGAAAAGGGTAACCTCACCAGACACACCCTGATACACAGTGGTGTTAAGGATTATGAATGTTTAGAGTGTGGGAAAAGATTTACTGAAAAGAGTAACCTCATCAGACACACCCTGACACACAGTGGTGTTAAGAATTATGAATGTTTAGTGTGTGGGAAAAGATTTAATAGAAAGAGTGACCTCACCACACACACCCTGACACACAGTGGTGTTAAGAATTATGAATGTTTAGAGTGTGGGAAAAGATTTACTACAAAGAGTACCCTCACCACACACACCCTGACACACAGTGGTGTTAAAAAACATGAATGTTTAGAGTGTGGGAAAAGATTTACTACAAAGAGTTACCTCACCAAACACACCCTGACACACAATGGTGTTAAGAATTATAAATGTCTAGAGTGTGGGAAAAGATTTACTACAAACAGTCACCTCACCAAACACACCCTGACACACATTGGTGATAAAAATCATGAATGTCTAGAGTGCGGGAAAAGATTTACTAGCAAGGGTAACCTCACCACACACACCCTGACACACAGTGGTGTTAAGAATTATAAATGTCTAGAGTGGGGGAAAAGGTTTTATACCAGTTCTGGTCTCAATGAACACACTTTGGGGCACACTGGCTTGAGGAAGTTCAAGTGTGATATTTGTAGCAAGTGTTTCAAGAGAAAGTGTCATATTGTCATTCACATGAAGAGACACTTTTGAGGTGGTGTGTTGTGTGGACAAGTGTGGTTGTACCCGTGCCTGTGGAGTGTGTCCTGTGTGGCAATGGGTGGTGGTGGTGGTGGTGGGCCGTGGTTACATGTGTGGTGGCAGCCGTGCCCTTGTGTTCTGTGGGGGAGTAAGGGCCCCCAGCGTTGTTGGGTTGGCAGTGCAGGTGGGGATTTTCAATAAATATGTGTGCTTGGAAAAAACCTTTGTTTGTTTTTATCTTCAGGGTTGCTGTCACAGTTGTTGGCCATTTCCTTGCCTTGACACAGTTACGCTTTTCCTGCCTCACCAATTAATCCCCCTTCAAACATTTCTTGAGGATCAAAAAAAGAAAACGTAAAACACCAATTACAGCACAGCGTATTTACTTTTCTACTATAAAGAATTGACTAAACACAGTGACATCCATTGAAGATAGAAATTCAAAGTAGCATGATAAAAGTCACGAACATGAGAACCGTCTGCGGGCCAGGATGAGCTGCATGGCTTTGATGCATTGTGACCGGGCAAGGAGACGTGTAGGCGACATAAGGTGGACAAATAGATATAATGAGTGACCACAAATTCTTGTTCTGACTTATGGGAACTTATGGTTTGACTTATGGGAGACTTATGGTTCTGATTTGGGGGTTTGAGAGGGAGGAGGTAGACGCTCACCCCGAGAGTGTGTCTACCCAATGGCAATTGAGAGGAGTGGACTGGGAAGAGCATAAAAAGGAGCTTGAGAACACTTGGGGGGAATAGGGTTGGTGGTGGGGATGCATAAAAGGGCCTTGCTGAGAGAAAGTAATCAGTGGCAGAAGGTAGAATAGGGAAAACAAAACAGGTGAGAGGAGGAAGCTATGTAAAGATGGTGGAATAAAGATATTGAGAAAGTCAGGAAAGAGGGGACAGGACTATAAGAGGGCTGCAGAAATGAAGGGTGAAGAGGAAATGACAGTGAGGCAGAGGTTCAGTGTGAGGAAGCCGGGGAGAACTACTGGACACACAGAAGGAGGTGAGATGCCTAATCGGGGAAGCTAGACCAATGACGGAGAGGGAGACGGTAGAAGAACTAAGAGCAAGAGGGAGGAGGGAGGGAGGGAGTGCAGGGTACAACTTCTTGAGGGGAGACATGAACAAGGAACAATTACTGTAGTGGTCTATGGCACAACAAAAAGGGAGATAGGGATGAAATATAGAAATTGATCAAAGAATTCTAGGAAAAAGGGGGGCTCTGTATGAACCTGTGGAGATGACTGAGGTAATTCTGGAAATGGAAAGGAAGATTAATGCATCCCATGGATGAGAGATGACCAAGGATGCGATCACCAAAGTTGTTAAAGGCTCTTAAGAATGGGAAAGCGGGCAGGAATAGGGGGATACCTTATGAGCTCTAAAGGAGGGAGGTTGTGAGTGATAGATGGTCTATATGAACTGTTTGTTTTAAGAAGATTTTGTGTTGAGGAAAGAGTGCCAAAGGAGTGGAATGAGAGAAAGGGTGATAATTTTTACACAAGGGAGGGAACACTCGGTGGCTGAGGAAGTGAGCCGAAATGTAGAGCAAAATAAATATGAAGTTGTCAGGGGATTATGGACGGGTATGGCTGTGCCGAGTATAATGTATATACTGTAGGGTTTTGGAGAGCATGACGTGGACAGCAAATGATACAGCAGAATTGGAAGTGGTTCAGAACAGCTTTAGGAGCTTTTTGCTTTAGGATCAAACAATATGTTGCCACTGAAGCAAAAGAGATGCTGGTGTAATGCATAAAATCACCAGAACCGCTGAGCCAAGCGGGATCATCCCTCTTGGTATAGTGGTCTGACGCGCCCGTTGTTTAACTTGAGGTGCAAAATCTGGTGATGGTGTGGGTTCCAATCCTCACGGGCACAGGAAAAAGGTAATTATTTATTTCCGAATTATGATTACCAGCCTGAGTCATGTGTCTGTTGGAAGGACATAAAGGAAGCCGTTAAGGAAGAGGTTAGAAAGCGTGAGTGTAGCGCCATTACAGGGGAAGTAATGCCCTCTGTTTAAAATCACCCACTGCCAATGTGTGTTTGGGGGCGGAGCTTCGTGACGTCAGTGCATACCATCTGTTGTTCCGCCTTAAAGATTTTGGGATTTGTACTGTAGTTCCATTAATGTAATGGAGTATTTCTGCTTGTCTGGCACCATAGCTTGCCTTACTGCCTCCTGTACCATAACTGTAATGGCATCATTGCCTTGTGATGTATTGTCAACTGGAGACTGCTCAAGGTGTCTCATTAGAGCTTGTTGCAAAGTATCTACTTGACTAGTGAGTGATTCTACTCTGCACATCCTAGCCATTATACACTTGGGAATAGTACCATCTTGAACAATCCACCCGTATGGTGTGGGTGGTGGTTACATCTACACTAGTCCCCACATAGAACGTGTTCCCATAGAAAGTTTCCTTATAGAACGAACAACCTAAAATATTATTCCAAATTTTTGTTAGTGATGAATGTGATCAAAATAGAACGATTCCCGCCATCAAAGAAGGGCAAATCCGAGGAGTTCTCATATAGAACGCCGAAATATCATACAGCACGAAGGTTGTGTGTCCTGGCATGGGTGAGGTGGGGACAGAGGTGGGGTAGGGTTGCATTTAGGGGGAACGGTGGTAGCGGGCCGCGCAGTTCTCATCCATTATTACCAAAAAATTTCGACAGGGGATGCTTGCAGCCCATGTTGATCTCAAGAAGGCGTTTGACTCAGTGCATCGTGAGTCACCCCTGGGGTCTTCCTGCGACCCTTTGAGGGATTCCCGCAAGGACCCATTGGGGTTTTATAACTGGTCTGTATTCTGGGCTGAGAGTCTGTGAAGTGTGGGGCAGGTGATCCAGCTTCTTTCCTGTGAATACAGGAGTGAGGCAAGGGTGCGTCCTTGCCCCATCACTTTTCAACGCTTGTATGGACTGGGTATGGGACAAGTTTTAGATCAAAGTGATTGTAGAGCATCTGTCGGCAACACCAAGATCACTGATCTTGTTTTTGCCAATGATGCAGTAATCTTTGCTGAGTCGCTGGAGGTCCTGGTGATGGCTCTCGAGGCGCTGCACGAGGAGCAAAGCCTTTGGGACTTGAGGTCTCCTGGCTCAAGACCAAGGTCCAGGTGTTTGGGGACTTACTAGATGAAGCAGTACAGTCCCGTTCATGTGTGTGGCGAGGACATTGAGATCTTGGAAAATTTTACATACCTTGGTAGCGCAGTTCATAATGACGGCGGGTCACGTCAAGAAGTCTTTCGGGGGATTGGCATAGCCCCCGGTGTTTATGGACTCGCTCAGCGGGAGTATTTGGCGTTGTCGGTACCTGTGCAGAAGACAAAGATCCGGATCTACAAGTCGCTTGTGATCCCTGTCTTACTCTATGGTTGTGGACATGGACACTAAAAGTGACTTGAAGAGACGAATCAATGCCTTTGGGAATAAGTGTCTTCGCAGAATCATGGGGGAAACGCTGGGATGATTACGTGTCAAAACAGCGATTGCACCGTGAGACTGAATCGAGGCCTATTACCTGCATAGTCCGTCAGCGCCAACTTCGGCTATATGGGCATGTGGCACGCAACCCTGAAACCGATCCTTCCCATCGGGTTGTTATCTGTAAGAGACAATCCGGCGTGGAGGAGGCCAAGGGGGCGCCCCCCAAGGTCGTGGCTGGGGCAAGTTGATGTTTCTTGTCGAGAGCTGCTTGGTATGGGAAAGGAGCCTGCATGGGAAAACTCGCGCGTGGTGACCCCGGAAGTGGCGTCGTAGGGTGGGCGAGGCGATGCGCCCCCCGCGTATGCCCCCAATGATTTTATTGATTACCAAAAAAAAATATTGTTGTTTAGGATATATGTTGTGATCCAAAATCTTGTCAGTTATGGTAATTTTTTGATGGCTTTCATTCGACGGTAACACTTTCGTTGTTGTGGTTTTGTTTACAAGTATCAGCTGTGAGCGGGTAAACCCCAACCAGCAGTTCTGGCGAGGCATGCAAGCGAAAGTCAAGCCCGGTTTTTTGGCAACTTGCTCACCAAAATTCGCTCCTTATGGAAATTTACGCTGCCAGTGAACATTTAGCGTATGTATTGGGCCACCAAAATACCGCGAGCACAGTCCAGAAAGAGAAAAGCGATCACTTACGATGTGAAGAAGGAAGTAATAGAGAGAAAACAGAAGGGCGAGGGAAAAACCCGGCGGGCTGGACAATGGTTAGGCCTTTGGGTTGGACAAATTTGGAGGCAAAAAGATGACATTTTGAAGGCCATCAAAGCATAAAGGGACCTCTAAACCACTCACTCGCCTCACTCCGAGCTCTGGGTCTCACTGCGTCGTCATTCAGTGACGAATGAGTGACCTCCCCAAAATGCCTCGGAACCCTCGCCCCCTGTACGTAATCCCTATTAGATTTAAGGTAAGCAACAATATGCCTATTTCATTATTTCTATGCATAACTTATTATTTATATAAGATTTGGTATGCATGGGTGTGAATGAGTATAAATGTACGGTATGCACGGGAGGACCCCGATCGACCAGTATAAATTTTTCCATAGTTATGTGTTTCACAAAGAGCGAATTCACATAGAACGACCTCGTTTATCGACCAATTTCTCGTTCTATGTGGGACCCTAGTGTATTACAACCTTGGGGTTGATTGTACATTTAAGGCCTTCAAACCTCAGCCTCAAGCTAACAATGTCCAGGTGTCACATTTATCACATCCTGTCCATGATCAGTAACTGCAGGGTTACAAGTACCACACACAACCACTGATCCTCCATCCACTGTACATTGTTTAAACCCAACACCCATGACTTGATGTGCTGGTGGTGTGAGAAAGCCAACGCCTCCGGAGACACGGGAAACAGGCGTTTTACTGTGGCAAAGTTGAGTCAGTGCCCCCCACAGGGCCCCTCCTCTCACCCTGATAGGGGCCAGTACAGGCACTATAGTATAAACCCCCAAGCCCAGGGGCCAGACCTAAGACACAGCCCAAGACTACAGATGCAAAGCTTTCAAAGAGGGGAGGGGGATGAGGAGGCCGCCAAGTTTTAGTGGGAAGGGGGGGCAGGAAGCAGGTTGTGTCCCCAGATCAGGTTATTTTTTTCATTATCATGTATACTTCATACAGCTAAACACACTCAAATATTGTATTATAGGCTAAAGATGGGATGTATTATTTATAAATCCATAAAAGGAGAATATAATCTAATCACAACCCATTAATTTATCCCAAAACATTATTATTATTATGACAAACTCGAGACATTTTATAAGTTCTTATTATCTTTCACAAACATCATCTCACACTTGCAACTTCATTATCACATTATTATTATATCATTATGGCGAAAGCTTTCAACTATTTTTCTTCGATCCTTCACAAACATCTATTTCACACTAGCTATTTCATCATTCCCCATCCTCACCTTTACTATTTCATCATTCCCCATCCTCACCTGTACTATTTCATCATTCCCCATCCTTACCTGTACTATTTCATCATTCCCCATCCTCACCTGTACTATTTCATCATTCCCCATCCTTACCTGTACTATTTCATCATTCCCCATCCTCCCTGTACTATTTCTCATTCCCCATCCTCCCTGTACTTTTTCATTTTCCCCATCCTCACCTGTACTATTTCATCATTCCCCATCCTTACCTGTACTATTTCATCTTTCCCCCACCCTTACCGTACTATTTCATCATTCCCCATCCTTACCTGTACTATTTCATCATTCCCCATCCTCACCTGTACTTTTTCATCATTCCCCATCCTCACCTGTCTTTTTCATCATTCCCCATCCTCACCTGTACTATTTCATCATTCCCCATCCTTACCTGTACTATTTCATCATTCCCCCATCCTTACCGTACTATTTCATCATTCCCCATCCTCACCTGTACTATTTCATCATTCCCCATCCTTACCTGTACAAATTTTCATCATTCCCCATCCTCCCCTGTACTTTTTCATCATTCCCCATCCTTACCTTTTACTATTCATCATTCCCCATCCTTCCCTTTTACTATTTCATCTTTCCCCCCATCCTCACCTGTACTATTTCATCATTCCCCATCCTACCTGTACTATTTCATCATTCCCCATCCTTACCTGTACTATTTCATCATTCCCCATCCTACCTGTACTATTTCATCATTCCCCATCCTCACCTGTACTATTTCATCATTACAATTTCAACGTTTCTTTTCCCCCTCCAGCAGGACATTATAAACAAGTATTTCAGTGGTTTCAAGGCAATACATTAAGGTGAATATTGTAAACACACGTATACATATCGGTGGAGGCTTATTATATGGCATACATATACATATATTTCAATGCAAGTGTTACCCAGAGAATATATTGCCATCATACATACACAAACATATTACTATCACCCATTAACCTTCCCATCTTCAAACAAACCAGACAACATTTCCCTACCTCAATATTCAATGCATGATCTAATACATAATTCTTGCTCTAATCTGTGTTTCATCTGTGCATCTTTCTGCCATCAACAGTACCAGAACTGGTCATCAACGGGATTATTGTCATGCTATTTTTTCCGCCCTTGGCCAGTCCACTGAGATATGAATTAGAAAAAAATAGAATAAATGCTCTTATATAGAAAAATACATAAGGTTTTTGTATTGTTTGTTTGTTTTGTTTAGAGGATAATGCCTCAGAGCCGTAGTGATCTACCGCTGCAGCTTAGTGTTGGCCGAAGCCACCACCCCGGGAGGGGGGTCACAAACCCCCAGCTAACACCCGGTACCCATTCACTGCTGGGTGGACAGGGGCTCGGGTTTTAAGAAAGACCACCCATCTATCTTTGCTCCGCCTGGGGATCGAACCCGGGACTTCTCAGTTGTGAGCCGAGCGTGCTAACCACTACACTACGGAGTCTATCTATAACTAGACCAATTAAAAAAGAAAATTTGCTATGAACTTTTGATTTTTTTTAATGTTTTGATTAAGTTACAAATATCCCACTTTCTACGTCATTTAATTTAGGTACAGTAAACCCTCACTTCAACGAACCAATTGCTGGGAAAGGGGCAACGTTATATCCGAAAGTCTGTTTTATCCGAGGGATCCAATATTTTTGCATATAACAAACTTTGTTCGTTATATGAGGTAAAAATTTGCTATTTCCGACCATCTGCGAGAATAATGAACTTTGCTACATTAGATAAAAGTTTGTATACTTATGTACATGCAGCCATCACAAATTGCCATCACAGCTGCCCTGTCTCCTGGAGGAAGGCACAGGTGAGGCGGAGGACAGCGTGTCGTGTTGGACGCCAGCAGGTCAAAGGTGGTGACGTTCAGGGGCCAGGGCAAGGAGTTGAGGGCGTGGACCACTGAGTTCTATAATAACTGGAGGGGCTATCATCTGTCAGCACCGCGCAGTTTGTTGTGTCACCACCAGGGCGGCGCTCTCGCACTTGACGGCCATCTCGAGACACCACTCAGCCGCGGAAGTTGAACTGCTGCCCTGTGTTTATTGGAAATTATTTCTTGAATTACAATCAAGAGGGTGCATTTTGCAGCCTACGGTTGCAAAAAGGGGCACAAGAATACTTCAAAAAAAAATTGGGATACGTTTCACAGGTAAGCAAACCCACACTTAGTCCTATTTATCCCGAATATTGAGGAGTCGAAAATATACCCTTGTTTCAATAGATACACTGTTTCTGTCAACATGTTTGATATTGTCAGCGGGTTTTACAGTGATGTTACAGTGATATATCGGATACATAAGTGCAGTGACCATATATATTTAAAAATCATGACTTCACTACTCATATATATGCCATATTTTGCTCGCTATTAATAATTGATGTTTAGCGGTAGGTATAACTGCTTCTGTCAACATGTCGTATGTTTTTAAATTTTATGACATGGATGCATATATGCAATATCTATATACACTGAAGCGTTTCAACCTAGTCTATGTCAATTTAACCTGGCAAGGGATAAATAAAGTCCACGGATCAGTGTAATATGCTACAGTCTTAGGACGTAACTAGAGATGCTTGAATTTGTTTCCATTAAAGCTGAAATACATCAGGTTACTTCATCACCCAGCGTTGACTGTCACATACTTCGTTCTTTAGGTGGAAATTTTTCACAACGTATGAAAATATTGTGAACATTTATAGTCAGCACGATTATGTCGATCAATGCCTAATTTTTATTTCTCCATATAAATTGCTACTTAAGTTATTTTCACTACCGATAATGTGAATTTTCGATATATAGCTTGGTTTTAACAATGAGAGAGAGAGAGAGAGAGAGAAAAAAAATTACTTCGATCAATACGACGCAATATTCTGACTACAAATACCTCAAAATGGTAATATTTCGAAGCAGGTACTATATAGTAATATTTCATTTATCTTTATTAATAAGGATATACACATATAATTGTTAAAGGAGGAAGAAAAAACAAGCTGAGTGCAGCATTAAGGCTTTGGGACTATTGTGCGGTGCGCCGGTGGTGTTTCAATATGGCTGCCCGAAGTTACGCGCTCCGAGAGGAGAGCGCCCCTCCAGCTCATATAGAGCTCAGTGGCGTGGACACTGCAGCAGCAAGTGTTGGGGAGGGGAGGGAAGGATCCTGCACCAGGACAGAACTTCTTCTTGTGACCTTTGTCGCTTAAGGCCTCTTCCATTTGTGCCCAAGCTGCATGAACCAGTTCTTTCAGTTCAGGGTTGGGTTCTGGGTTCAGGGTTGGGTTCGCGTGTCACAAATGGAACGCAAAAACCCCGTTTTTTGTTTACAAACATACTCAGCTGGCGAGGCAAGAGAGAGAGAGAGAGAGAGAGAGAGAGAGTGGTAACTCAGCTATCTGTTATGTGAAGGGATCATATCAAGTTTAAGATCACGGGAACACATGGCCTCCACCAGGGCCTCTTGTTTATGCCATCTGACATCCTCTCCGACTCGTGCATGCAGAAAACCCTTCACGATAAAAGTACGTATCATGTCATTGTGAATTGGCTGAAATAGGGACTTCTAATCATGGTAACTGAAAACTGACTCCAGATTTGTTTTCAGCATGCCCGATAACTGCTAGGAACTCATTTTCAAGCAAATTTATTTTTCAAAAAAAATATTGCAAATTTTGCAAGGTATGCCTTTATTTTTTGTTCTAAATCACGTTTTCTTTCAATAACTCAAAAACTATGGCAAATAGTTGCAACATGAATAGCTAAGTAAATATGAATTAGATCAAGGGCTATCATTTGGCGTAGAGGGGAAAAATATTGATTGGTAAATAACCGAGAAAATAGCATATTCGTACATTTATGTAAAATGTCAATTTTCTCGACAACCATGAGGTGTTTTGCCAAGCCGATTACTGCCTCATGTAGAACACCTCAAGATGAACCTTTGCTACTGCGATAAGTTTTCTTACGACTCATAGTTTTGCGGCAAAATAACAGAAATCTGATTTTCGTCAATTTTGGAATAGCCAGAAATCCAAAAGTTGTTTTATCGCTAGATAAATGGAAATGCCAGGGATACAATTGTAGATCCATCCATTTACAATAACTTTTGATGGGTAAGTGTTGCTGTGTGGGAAACAAGTTGTGAGCTGAATGCATTATAGTAAATATATAAGTATACAGGAACTAGCTCATGTAGGTCTGACGGCCTCTTGTAGCTTCCTTATGTTCTTATGTTCTTATAGGTTTGTCTCTCTAAGTATCTATCTGTCTATGTCTGTTTCTAAATGTGTCTGTCTGTCTGTTAATATCTCAAAGTATCATTTGGCGTAAAGCAAAACCATGGTTGCATTAGGCAGCTGTTGCCTTCAATTACCAAGTGTTTTTATCTTTCCCTGTTTCCATCCTGTGAGGAACAGACAGAAGACTCAACAGCCAGGCCTCACCACACACAGCTCCCGCCTTTACCACAACCACCACAGCCAGGCAGGACCCAAAGGTGGTGAGTGTGGTGATGGCCTCACCACACACAGCTCCCCCCCTTCACCACAAACACCACAGCCAGGCAGGACCAATGGGGGTGAGTGTGGTGGGGGCCTCACCACACACAGCTCCCGCCTTCACCACAATCACCACAGCCAGGCAGGGCCGATGGTGGTGAGTGTGGTGGTGGACTCAAACCCCACACAGCTCCCGCCTTCACCACAGTCACCACAGCCAGGCAGACCGATGGGGGTGAGTGTGGTGGTGGACTCACCACACACAGCTCCCGCCTTCACCACAGTCACCACAGCCAGGCAGGACCGATGGTGGTGAGTGTGGTGGTGGCCTCCCACACACAGCCCCGCCTTCACCACAGTCACCACAGCCAGGCAGGACCGATGGTGGTGAGTGTGGTGGTGGACTCACCACACACAGTCCCCCCTTTCACCAAAAACCCCCACAGCCAGGCAGGACCAATGGGGTGAGTGGGTGGTGGACTACCACACACACTCCTCCTTCACCAAAACCAAGGAGGCCATGGTGGGAGTGTGGTGGTGGACTCACCACCACAGCCCCTCCCTTCCCCACAAAAAGCCAGGCAGGCCCATGGTGGTGAGTGTGGGGGTGGACTCACCCCCCCCCCTTTAACAAAAAAGGGGCCCCCCCTGCCTTCCCCCCCCACAGCCCCCCACCACACCCCCCCAAAAGGCAGGAACCGATGGTTGGCCCCCCCGAGTGGGGGTTGGTTGGGACCCCAAAAAACAAAACAAAAACCCACAAAAACCCAAACCAACTAAAAAACCCACATCCCGGTCCGGTTTAAAAAAAATAAAAAAAAAAAAGGGCGGCCAAAGTTAACCATAATTTTCCCCAAAAAAAATTTCCTCCCCCCCCCCCTCACACACCCCCCCATATTGTCTACAGAAAACTAAGTGTATATTATGTGTGGGGTTTAGTTTTATAATTATTTAAGGTTATAAGTGAATAACTAGACAGTTTTTTTTTAATGAGGTGAAAAAGGTGCCCCCTTGCTGTTTACTGACTGATATTTGTGCCAAAAGGGAATACTACTTTTTCTTCTTAAGTCGCTGTTTTTTATCATAGTTAACCCTATTTGAGGTAAACATGGGCATCATGAGATTTTTGATCCGGGGAGAAGGGAATACTAATTTTTTTTCCTTAAAAGTTTTTTGGGGAAAAAAAAGGTTTTTGTAAAAATTTTTTTTAAGCCCTTAGTTGCCCCCTTTATAGGAAAAACAAGGCAATTTTAAGCATGAGACCTTAAGATGAATGAGTTTTGTTCATATCAAATTATTTTTTCGCCACTAGGGTTTATGTGCAAACTTTAACCCCCTTCACGCCCAGATCTTTCCTTGCTATAAAAAATGGTCGTTGTTACCCTAAAATACAAAAATAACTAAATAACCAAATGAGTTATGGAAAAGGTCAAAACGGCTAGTTTAAAAAATAACTTAGTCACTAAAAATCGTCTAATGGTCCCCAAAATTACAATGGAAATTGTTCGGGCCCCCAAAGGGGGTTAAAGAAGATTGATGGGAAAAAAGTCCTTTAGTTATATTTAATGTTTATTCTACAGCAGCTTTTCCCCCCGCCACTACTACATGATTTCACCGAGATATTTCTACTGGATATTTTAGGAGCACTGAGATTTTTCTACGGGGATTTTATAGGAGCACTGAGATATTTCTACGGGGATATTTAGGGGGCACGAATATTTTACTGGGATTTTTATGACACTGAGATATTTCTAGGGGAATTTATAGGAGCACGGGAAATTTTCTACTGGGATATTTATAGGAGACTGAGATATTTCTACGGGGAATTTATATGAGCACTGAGATATTTCTATGGGATTTTATATGAGCACTGAGATATTTCTACTGGGAATTTTAGGAATGAGATATTTCTACTGGGATATTTATAGGAGCACTGAGATATTTCTACTGGGATATTTATAGGAGCACTGAGATATTTCTACTGGGATATTTATAGGAGCACTGAGATATTTCTACTGGGATATTTATAAGAGCACTGAGATATTTCTACTGGGATATTTATAGGAGCACTGAGATATTTCTACTGGGATATTTATAGGAGCACTGAGATATTTCTACTGGGATATTTATATGAGCACTGAGATATTTCTACTGGGATATTTATAGGAGCACTGAGATATTTCTACTGGGATATTTATAAGAGCACTGAGATATTTCATGTTATTTATTGATCAATATTTTGTTGCCATGACAGTTTGTGTGTGGCATGAAGGAGTGATGGCGTGAAGAAATGGTGTCTTAAGGCCGGTTCCCACCAGTCTCCTTGTACGGCCGCCGCTGCCGTTCCCCGCCCAACACTGACGTCACCATCACCACCGCTGGAGTGGCTGTAGTGGTAACCGGCCTTTAGGGGTCAAAATGCAACACTGGCCTGTACAAGATGACCTCTGATGACCTCTAAGATGTTGCAGGGTCATTCACAAGCCAGGCGACAGGTGAGAGGAGGAGAACTGTATTTTTTGCTGTAACAACTTCCCACACTGTCATTATGCTGCTCATTCTTGTGTACAGACAGTTGTTACTAGTAATGCTAGACTAGACTTCCAACACTGTCATTATGCTGCTCATTCTTGTGTACAGACAGTTGTTACTAATAATGCTAAACTAGACTTCCAACACTGTCATTATGCTGCTCATTCTTGTGTACAGACAGTTGTTACTAATAATGCTAGACTAGACTTCCCACACTTGTCATTATGCTGCTCATTCTTGTGTACGGGACATTTGGGTACTAGTAAGGCTAGACTAGACTTCCCACACTGTCATTATGTGCTCATTCTTGTGTACAGACAGTTGTTACTAGTAATGCTAGACTGACTTCCAACACTGTCATTATGTGCTCATTCTTGTGTACAGACAGTTGTTACTAGAAATGCTAGACTAGACTTCCCACACTGTCATTATGCTGCTCATTCTTGTGTACGGGACAGTTGTTACTAGTAAATGCTAGACAGACTTCCAACACTGTCATTATGCTGCTCATTCTTGTGTACAGACATTTGTTACTAATAATGCTAGATAAAATTTCCCCCAAAACTGTCATTATGCGCCATTCTTGTGTACAGACAGTTGTTACTAATAATGCTAAACTAGACTTCCAACACTGTCATTATGCTGCTCATTCTTGTGTACAGACAGTTGTTACTAATAATGCTAGACTAGACTTCCCACACTGTCATTATGCTGCTCATTCTAGTGTACAGACAGTTGTTACTAGTAATGCTAGACTAGACTTCCCACACTGTCATTATGCTGCTCATTCTAGTGTACAGACAGTTGTTACTAGTAATGCTAGACTAGATTAATAGAGGATCAGTTTTTGGAGCCGTAATCAAGACATTTAACTTCGATATTTTCACTACATATATAACAAAAAATTCTTATGAACTTCAATATTTTATTAGATATATATTTATTTTAAAGATATTTAGATATATAAATATTTATATATATTAGAAGTAAAAAACCATGAGTTATTTAGTTAGTTAGTAAAAGTCCATTATTCATACGGTAAATTAGAACTATTTTATTAGCTACATATATTTAGAAGTAAAACAATATTACTTTTGTAAGTCATAATACTTAGAAGAGCGTCCAGAGATTAGGCAAAAGGAAATCATGAAAAGAACTTAAACTCGCTTGCCGTGTGTATTTGTATTAGACGTATTATTGCCGTGTTAACAGTACATCTAGAGTGACAACAGCATGTCCTTACAGTACATCTAGAGTGACAACAGTATGTCCTTACAGTACATCTAGAGTGACAACAGTGTGTCCTTACTGTACATCAATCATTGGGGATTGATCGCCTCACCCACCCTATGGCGTCACTCCCGGGGTCACTATGCAGGCTGCCTTCCCATACCAAGCAGTCCCCATGCAGGCTGCCTTCCCATACCAAGCAGTCCCCATGCAGGCTGCCTTCCCACACCAGGGGGTCACCATGCAGGCTGCCTTCCCACACCAGGGGGTCCCCATGCAGGCTGCCTTCCCATACCAAGCAGTCCCCATGCAGGCTGCCTTCTACACCAAGCAGCTCTCGACAAGAAGCATCAACTTGCCCCAGCCACGAGAGCCTTGTGGGCGCCCCCTTGGCCTCCTCCACGCCGGATTGTCTCTTACAGATACAACCCGATGGGAAGGATCGGTTTCAGTGTAGCGTGCCACATGCCCATGTAGCCCAAGTTAGCGCTGACGGACTATGCAGGTAATAGGCCTCGATTCAGTGTCACGGTGCAATCGCTGGTTTGACACGTAATCATCCCAGCGATACCCCATGATTCTGCGAAGACACTTATTACCAAAGGCATCGATTAGTCTCTTCAAGTCGCTATTTAGTGTCCATGTCTCACAACCATAGAGTAAGACAGGGATCACAAGCGACTTGAAGATCCGAGTTGTTGTTGTTTAGGAAATATATGAAATTGTCTGAACATATAAGTTCTCTCTCTCTCTCTCCTCTCTCTTTTCTTTCTCTCTCTCTCTCACCACAGCCACAGGAGCCACAGTATGTCTCCCCACAGTATATAAAACACCACAGGAGACACACAGCCTCCCTCACAGACACAGGCGACACACAGCCTCCCTCACAGACACACTCACTACACACATAATCATGACAGTCTATGCCTGTAGCAATGTACATTATGTGTTTTACGTGTAAATAAACTTGCTCCAGCATATTACTTTGTCTTCAATCATTCCATCAGTCTGTCTCCGGAGAGGTTGGGAGGCATTTTAGACTTAATACAGTTTGTTGACTTTTTTTTGTTACTTTTTTGGTATTTTTGCTATTTTTTTTGTGATAAATATTTAACTAAAAAACCTCAACTTTTGCCTCACTATAGAGTATTATTTATTTGATTATTATATTAAATTGTATTACTATTATATGATTATAATAATATATTGAATTAGTATAATATATATGTATTGTTTTATGGAACTGATCTGTTCTTGTCTGGCTGTAACTTTATTTTTATTCTATAGATCCAAAGTTTTATTTTTATTTTTATACCATTATTTTTGTCTTAACTCCCTCACACATTTGATACTAGAGTCCATTTTATTTATTATGGTCAAAATGCAGTAAGGAAGCCACGCCCCCTGCCTCCCCTTCTATGCTACGGGGCAGCTGATTGGTGCATTCCTCGTACCATCACTACCAATCACAATATCTTCACTACTTAACAGCGGCGTGACCACTGGACAGCAATCTTCACTACAAAGGGTTTTTTGATTTTGTCACCCTCTGTAGTGAAGATTGCTGTCCAGTGGTCACGCTGCTGTTAAGTAGTGAAGATATTGTGATTGGTAGTGATGATACGAGGAATGCACCAATCAGCTGCCCTGTAGAATAGAAGGGCAGGCAGGGGGCATGGCTTCCTTACTGCATTTTGACCATAATAAAAAAAATAGACTAGGCTATACACTATATTTTTTAAAGCAATTATGAATCAGCACTCGAGAATTTAACTCATGGTTTTTTACTTCTAAATATATGTAGCTCATAAAATATTGATGTTCATAAGTTTTTTTTATAAATATATTTAAGAAAATATCTGATAAATATCTAGAGCAGCTCTTTGACAATTGATCCTCTATTAATCTAGCATAGCATTACCACCCTAGATAACACTATAGTCGCCAGTCACTCGCCACTGCACTAATGTCACCAGGCACAATACATTATGAATTTTAGCATCACTACAGCCTTTTATGTGCCACTGAAGATATGTAGTGTGATGTACATAATATAAACTACTGTGCATGTCTCTTCAGTGACACATAAAAGGCTGTAGTGATGCTAAAATTTGAATATGTTGTGCCTGGCGACATTAGTGCAGTGGCGAGTGACTGGCGACTTTAGTGTTATGTACGGTAGTAAAATCTGTACATACAATAGAACAAAACATACAGTTCTCCTCCTCTCACCTGTCACCTGGCTTGTGAATGACCCTGCAACACCTTAGAGGTCATCAGAGGTCATCTTGTACAGGCCAGTGTTGCATTTTGACCCCTAAAGGCCGGTTACCACTACAGCCACTCCAGTGGTGGTGATGGTGACGTCAGTGTTGGGCGGGGAACGGCAGCGGCGGCCGTACAAGGGGACTGGTGGGAACCGGCCTTAAGACAACACCATTTCTTCACTCCATCACTCCTTCATGCCACACACAAACTGTCATGGCAACAAAATATTGATCAATAAATAACATGAAATATCTCAGTGCTCTTATAAATATCCCAGTAGAAATATCTCAGTGCTCCTATAAATATCCCAGTAGAAATATCTCAGTGCTCCTATAAATATCCCAGTAGAAATATCTCAGTGCTCATATAAATATCCCAGTAGAAATATCTCAGTGCTCATATAAATATCCCAGTAGAAATATCTCAGTGCTCCTATAAATATCCCAGTAGAAATATCTCAGTGCTCATATAAATATCCCAGTAGAAATATCTCAGTGCTCTTATAAATATCCCAGTAGAAATATCTCAGTGCTCATATAAATATCCCAGTAGAAATATCTCAGTGCTCTTATAAATATCCCAGTAGAAATATCTCAGTGCTCTTATAAATATCCCAGTAGAAATATCTCAGTGCTCATATAAATATCCCAGTAGAAATATCTCAGTGCTCCTATAAATATCCCAGTAGAAATATCTCAGTGCTCCTATAAATATCCCAGTAGAAATATCTCAGTGCTCCTATAAATATCCCAGTAGAAAATCTCAGTGCTCATATAAATATCCCAGTAGAAATATCTCAGTGCTCCTATAAATATCCCAGTAGAAATATCTCAGTGCTCATATAAATATCCCAGTAGAAATATCTCAGTGCTCATATAAATATCCCAGTAGAAATATCTCAGTGCTCATATAAATATCCCAGTAGAAATATCTCAGTGCTCCTATAAATATCCCAGTAGAAATATCTCAGTGCTCATATAAATATCCCAGTAGAAATATCTCAGTGCTCCTATAAATATCCCAGTAGAAATATCTCAGTGCTCCTATAAATATCCCAGTAGAAATATCTCAGTGCTCCTATAAATATCCCAGTAGAAATATCTCAGTGCTCCTATAAATATCCCAGTAGAAATATCTCAGTGCTCATATAAATATCCCAGTAGAAATATCTCAGTGCTCCTATAAATATCCCAGTAGAAATATCTCAGTGCTCTTATAAATATCTCAGTAGAAATATCTCAGTGCTCATATAAATATCCCAGTAGAAATATCTCAGTGCTCATATAAATATCCCAGTAGAAATATCTCAGTGCTCCTATAAATATCCCAGTAGAAATATCTCAGTGCTCTTATAAATATCCCAGTAGAAATATCTCAGTGCTCATATAAATATCCCAGTAGAAATATCTCAGTGCTCCTATAAATATCCCAGTAGAAATATCTCAGTGCTCTTATAAATATCCCAGTAGAAATATCTCAGTGCTCCTATAAATATCCCAGTAGAAATATCTCAGTGCTCATATAAATATCCCAGTAGAAATATCTCAGTGCTCCTATAAATATCCCAGTAGAAATATCTCAGTGCTCCTATAAATATCCCAGTAGAAATATCTCAGTGCTCATATAAATATCCCAGTAGAAATATCTCAGTGCTCATATAAATATCCCAGTAGAAATATCTCAGTGCTATAAAAATATCCCAGTAGAAATATCTCAGTGCTCCTATAAATATCCCAGTAGAAATATCTCAGTGCTCATATAAATATCCCAGTAGAAATATCTCAGTGCTCATATAAATATCCCAGTAGAAATATCTCAGTGCTCCTATAAATATCTCAGTAGAAATATCTCAGTGCTCCTATAAATATCCCAGTAGAAATATCTCAGTGCTCCTATAAATATCCCAGTAGAAATATCTCAGTGCTCCTATAAATATCCCAGTAGAAAATATCTCAGTGCCCCTATAAATATCCCAGTAGAAATATCTCAGTGCTCCTATAAATATCCCAGTAGAAATATCTCAGTGCTCCTATAAATATCCCAGTAGAAATATCTCAGTGCTCCTATAAATATCCCAGTAGAAATATCTCAGTGCTCCTATAAATATCCCAGTAGAAATATCTCAGTGCTCATATAAATATCCCAGTAGAAATATCTCAGTGCTCCTATAAATATACCAGTAGAAATATCTCAGTGCTCCTATAAATATACCAGTAGAAATATCTCAGTGCTCCTATAAATATCCCTGTAGAAATATCTCAGTGCTCCTATAAATATCCCAGTAGAAATATCTCAGTGCTCTTATAAATATCCCAGTAGAAATATCTCAGTGCTCCTATAAATATCCCAGTAGAAATATCTCAGTGCTCCTATAAATATCCCAGTAGAAATATCTCAGTGCTCCTATAAATACCCCAGTAGAAATATCTCAGTGCTCTATAAATATCCAGTAGAAATATCTCAGTGCTCCTATAAATATCCCAGTAGAAATATCTCAGTGCTCCTATAAAAAATCCCAGTAGAAATATCTCAGTGCTCCTATAAATATCCCAGTAGAAATATCTCAGTGCTCCAAATAAATATCCCAGTAGAAATATCTCAGTGCTCCTATAAATATCCCAGTAGAAATATCTCAGTGCTCCTATAAATATACCAGTAGAAATATCTCAGTGCTCCTATAAATATCCCAGTAGAAATATCTCAGTGCTCCTATAAATATACCAGTAGAAATATCTCAGTGCTCCTATAAATATCCCAGTAGAAATATCTCAGTGCTCTATAAATATCCCAGTAGAAATATCTCAGTGCTCCTATAAATATCCCAGTAGAAAATATCTCAGTGCTCCTATAAATATCCCAGTAGAAATATCTCAGTGCTCCTATAAATATCCCAGTAGAAATATCTCAGTGCTCTATAAATATCCCAGTAGAAATATCTCAGTGCTCCTATAAATATCCCAGTAGAAATATCTCAGTGCTCCTATAAATATCCCAGTAGAAATATCTCAGTGCTCCTATAAATATCCCAGTAGAAATATCTCAGTGCTCCTATAAATATCCCAGTAGAAATATCTCAGTGCTCCTATAAATATCCCAGTAGAAATATCTCAGTGCTCCTATAAATATCCAGTAGAAATATCTCAGTGCTCCTATAAATATCCCAGTAGAAATATCTCAGTGCTCCTATAAATATCCCAGTAGAAATATCTCAGTGCTCCTATAAATATCCCAGTAGGAATATCTCAGTGCTCTATAAATATCCCAGTAGAAATATCTCAGTGCTCCTATAATATCCCAGTAGAAATATCTCAGTGCTCCTATAAATATCCCAGTAGAAATATCTCAGTGCTCCTATAAATATCCCAGTAGAAATATCTCAGTGCTCCTATAAATATCCCAGTAGAAATATCTCAGTGAAGTCATGTAAGTAGTGGCGGGGAAATGCTGCTGTAGGAATAACCTGTTTAATATCCTTGTATTACATAGACATGACCTGTTTAAGGTGGTGGTGTGCACGGTAAACAACACTAAAGCATGAACTATAAACAAACCTAAACAAGACAAACATGTATAGTTATTTATAAAAAACTAAAAAATAAAAAAAAACTTGGCCAGTCTTTTGTTCTGTAAAAATAAAATAATAATAATAATAATAATAAAAATTTTAAAAAAAAAATCCTATGCCCCAGGTCCAAGCCAGCCGACAATACCTCACCACCACCACCATGCATGTCATCACCTACAACACTCCTACTCACACACCCACCACTCCTACAACCACAGATAGATATATAGATAGATAGATCATTTATTGACCACAATTTACAAAGCTTGTGCAACAACACATAATAATCAGTTAAATGGTCCACAAAAGTGTTTTAACAGTAAAGTTTACAAAAAACAGTTTCTCACATGCGCACATATAATCCTTCAAATCTACTTTCTGACAATGAGGTCTTCAATCATCACTCAAACACTAAAACGCAAGAAATTTTTCCTTTTACAAAAATCAGTGCAATAATTATGAGCATCAATGAAAAAGAATCAATGAAAACTACAATAAATTTGTAAAAACCTAAACAAGCAATAAACAATTAAAAACTGAATACTAAAATACTGAAAATACTAAAACAGAATACTAAAAAATGGAAAATACTTAAATGGAATATTAAAAACTATTATTTCTTTTTTATAAAAAACTGAAAACTACACAAAAAAAAACGCCATCACGAATACCACAAAACATCAATAAAATCAGACAAGCAATAAAACATCAAAGACGAAAATACGAGTACAGTCAAACCTCTATATAACGGACCTCGATGTAACGGACTCCATTTGCGTGACTTTTTTTTTTTTTTTTTTTTTTTGCATATTAGCCCGTTATCGCCATTTTCGAAAAATTTTTCACTAACATTATTGTATTTTCTCATTTTATTTTGGAATGCTTGGGTTTTAATGAGTTTTGATGTATCACATATTAACCCCTTCACTGCGGCTGGTACAAATACGGTCTCTCAGCTATTTAAGGGTTCACTGCGGCTGGTACATATATGGTTTCTGTATTTAAATGCGTTGCTCATGATATTATGGTAAATATTGTTGTAATAGGCTTGTATGGCAACATTTGTCAATGTTGTGATATAATAAAATCTTTTTCTGCTTGCGGAGTGAGGGGACTAATAAGGTCAACGTTACAGAAACGACGTGTTAAACGCTGCTCGCCCTCCTATTCAATGGCGAGGCTAAATAGCAAGATATTCAAATTTTTCTTGATGGATTAAACAGATGTATGGAATGAATGCTGAATGAAAGCATTATGTACAAATAAGCTGTATTATGTTGAGTAGAAAGTAGTTTAAATTGTGCGTCTGGCAGCACGTTCACGCCCTTTGTTGCTGCACTTTAAAGGGAAACTTTCAACTTAGCTGGTACCTCCACCAAGACCAAACATAGATTTCTGGTATGGAATGAGCATTCTATTCCATTTTAGGCCTTTAAAATTATGATCAGAAAAATTATTTTAATTTTAATTAAACCTGCCGCACAGGGGAGTAGGCCTTGATTTGATATCTGCAGTGAAGGTGTTAATATAATATTAAAGGAGCCTGTGTTGCTATTGATTTAGTGGTAGAAGGTGTGTACAGCTAAGTAATTAATTACCGCCCTTTGGGGGACCGAAGGAAAGGCCCAAAAATTGGAATAGTCGGTGTTCGGAATATCACAGTACCATAAACGTAAGGACAAAATGGATAGAACATAAAAGTCAGCTCTTGAAGGGCCGACCCGTGGTATCGCTAAAGAAAAATTCCATGCATAAATAAGCCACAACAATACTTTCTAAAACTAAAAAAAACTAAGTAAAATAAATGGCCAAACAAGACACAATGTGGTGGTGAAAAAGTCGGTTGTTTGGAAAAGCCCGGATGTTTGGGATTTGGGCTGTATTGTTTAAAACAGTGACTATTAGTGTTATGGCGTGGCCGTGCTAACGTCTCCCCTTAACCTCAACACCCTAAACACCCTTACTAAGGCGCACGCAGTGCTACACTGACCTAAATAGTGTAACTGTATAGAACTCAGTTCACAACCTATAATATATATAAATAATGAATAGCATGATAATAGCAATCCCTTTGGAACCCAAACGGCTGAATCTGCTCGTAGTAATTGCTTACCTTCCTAGAGTTTGAGTTTGACTACACTAACACGTTCTGGTTGTTTTGTGATTATTTCTTCATTATTTCACGTGTAGGAGCGGACCAAATTCAGAGTGTGCCGGGCTGTTGTGTTACCTCCAAACATAGCTACACAGTCGGGTTGTGTTTGTGTTTAAATTTCTCATTTTTCACAATTTTTCCGTTTTTTCATATTTTTTTCCCCCTTGGGAAAATACCCTCGCTAATAACGGACAATCGGGCTATTTTAATGGATTTCCTCCTCCCCCTTAGTCCGTTATATCGAGGTTTGACTGTACTAAAACAACAAGAACTAAATACTAATATAAAACAAAAAACTATATAAACTCTGAAAGGATACGGTGTAGGATAGTACTACATTTGGCAAAGTCATTCCTCTCCAGCATTAAGTTTTCAACGTCGACACATAAAATTGTGGCGTATATTGATGTTAAAAACCACAATCCCTTAAAACATTTTTGTCGTTTTGAATGTGTCCACAGGAACACAGACTTTTTCTAGTGGCAGACGACTCGGGCCTCCCGTTTCCATCGCCTCCTCAACAGCGAGAGAGTGCGCACTCATTTTTTTAAAGCGAGTCCAAATGAGATTCTTTGTTTTCTTAACTACTTTTGATCTATATATTTCATGTACAGAAAGGTCAGGGTTAATCGTGAATATAGTTTGAATATAGATGATCATTTATTCGCTGTGATTTAATATTTTTGCTTTCTTTTCTCCATGCAATGTGCACACGTCCTTCCGTTGTTGAGGATGCCCTCTAAATAGCGTGAGATATGACAGGCGTGACGAGCGTGATATGCATGGCATGAACCAAGGTCTTCAGCCATTCCCCTTCTTCTCTCTCCCCATTTCCCTGAAAAATTTGCGCTGTTTAGCCAGGATGAGAGCAGTAAGGGGATAGCCGAGTTTTCCGCTAACCAGCTCGTTACATGTTGTCTTCTTAACACCAACTCTGTTTTGATACACCACATGTATAATTGTTGACAGGTTTCATATCGCCATTCAACCAAGATCACACCGTATAAAATAGTCACATAAAGGCCGCTTGAAACATTTGACCTTGACAAAAAAAGGATATCATATTTTACTGATAAAGATATAAACTTAAGTGCAGGACCAAGGGGGACTACTCTATACTGAACTTGCTACTCGTGCCCCGCGCCAACCCCCCATGACCAGGGGAGGCCATTTGGATTCTGCCATTTTTTAACATCACCCTATTTCCTTTCCTAAGGTTTTCGTAACTGTCGGACCCGCCAACACGAGTTCGCCCTGCCGGGAAACTCCCCTTTACACGAATGGGTAAAATATCCATATTTGCCGAAACGAGTTTTACTCGCGATAACACAATTTAATTTTCCCGGGGATGTTTTTGGGGATGCTGTCGGCGGCATTTTGGGCCGGACAAGCTGGGAACGCTCACCCTGGGCGCCAGAGCTGCTACACGTAGTCTTCTCTCCTGCTCGTGCGCTGTGCCTCACGTCGTGCTGCCCTGCTGGCCATGTCTTTCAAGCGTTCGGCTCCACCTACTCCGGGGTCAAGCAAAGAGAGGAAAGTGTTTCCTAGCGGAGGAGATGGATGTGCTTGTTGTGATTGTAGTGGCCTGGCTGGTCTGCTAGGGCAAAAGTTTTGGCCTGCATGAGGGGCCACTGTTCGTACCATCTGGAAGCCCCGGTGAAAAATAAGACAAAGCGTGCGAGGGGAGTGCTGTGTCTCTAGCAGGGCTTCTGTGAGCCGACGTGACCCGCTGCTAGAGAAGATGGAGAAATATAAACGGTGGAGTTAATGTTTTTCATATAATTTAAAGTTTATGTTATTGTGTGTGTTGCTACATGTGGTGTGCTAACAGGTGCTCGGGGGTGTGTAAGGGTTTTACGGGTGATTAATTATATTCATATGAATAAAGTATGTTTATTACCTATGTTACTACGATTTTAAACTACGGTGTGTGTGTGTTGTGTGTGTTGTTTTTGTGCTACGGGGCAGTGTGTTAACAGTCTGCGGTGGTGTGGGCTGTGTTGAGGCATGTGTGTGTGTGTGTTGTGTTTTACTTTGCAGGTTTGTTAACAGGTGTCTGGTGGTGGGTGGGCTGGTGTTGAGGCATTTGTGTGTGTGTGTGTGTGTCGTGCTACTGCAGGTGTGTTAAGGGTTTGCTGCGTGTTTGGGTTTGTGTTGAGGCATGTGTGTGTGTGTTTGTGTGTTTGTGTTGGTGTGTTGTGTTGTGTGTGTGTGTGTGTTTTGTTGTTTTTGCTACGTCAGGTGTGTTAACAGGTGCTGCGGGGGTGTGGCTGTGTTGGGGCTGTGTGTGTGTGTGTGTGTTGTTCGTGCTACGTGCAGGTGTGTTAACAGTGGGGGTGGTTTTTGGGCTGTTTTGAGGCGTGTGTGTGTGTGTGTTGTGTGTGTTGTTGTGTGGTGTTGTTGGTGTTGTGTGTGTGTGTTTGTTGCTACTTAGTTTTGTTAATGCATGCATGTGTGTGTGTGTGTGGTGTAGTGCAGGTGTGTTAGCATGCATGCATGGGGTGGGGTGTGTGTTGAGGCATACCGTTGTACATACCATTGTATTTACGCATTGTTTTTTTCTTGTCATTTACGCATAACAGGTGGATATCAGAGCAAGTGGACAGCGGAAGAGCAACGTGGAGGGCCCGTTAGCCATCAGGAAAAGGCGAGGACATCTACGACCACCTAGCAGAGAAGGAGCCTTCGGATCCCCCCCTGCCCCCGGGTTTATTGCCACCCCATGGGTGGTTCCATAGATTCATGCAGCGTTTTTAGCCTGCACAACATTGCTCGCACAGGTAAAAACATTCAATATATTTTCACACTTCTATCTATCTAATATTGACTCGTCTATATTCCCGTAATGAAGAGCATTAAATATTTTTTCACACTTCTATCAAATCTATCTATTGATTGCCATATTCCCATAATAAAAAAGGTTTTTTCTTCGTTTTTTTCACAGGTGAGAGTGGGTCAGCTGATAAGGAAGGGGCGCGGCATAACCTCAGCACCTTCAAGTCCCTGATTGAAGACAGTGACTACCTACCTGAGCAGGTGTCAATGCGGACGAAAATGGCCTATTTTACAGAAAATGGGCAATAGGACTTAAAACCCAACAAGGAAGTCAAGGGAAGTTACCAGGATTCAAGGCATTTAAGGACCGTCTGACACTGCTGTTTGTGGGAATGCTGCAGGGGACGCAAGATTAAACCGCTCCTTGTGTATCGTGCTGCCAACCCACGTGTCTGAAGGGACTCACAAGCGTTTTCTGTCAGTGGTATGGAAATCAAACAAGAAGGCATGGGTGACAGCGAAGGTTGTTTGAGGAGTGGTTCCATGAACATTTTGTGCCAGAAGTGCAGCTCTACATGTCCAAGAAAAATCTGGCTTTTAAGGCAGTTCTGCTAGTGGATAATGCTGGGGGAAACACACTTCACAGGCACTTAAACCTGGACCATCCGAATGTGTGCGTTTCCTACCTTCCCCAAGGACAACTTCCCTTTTAAAAACCCTATGGACATGGGTGTGATCAAGACATTCAAGTGCAACTACCAGAGGGCTGTGTACAGAGAAGCACTCAAGAGGATGGAAGACGACAGCACGATGACTCTCATGGACTTCTGGAAGCAGTACAAACATCCGACATGCTCTTTTGACCATCAAGCAGGCATGGGATGAAGTGAAGCCAAGCACCCTTAATGCCTGTTGGTATGCACTCGGGCCTGAGTTTTGTCAACGACTTCAATGGGTTCCCTGCGTCACTCAGCAAATGAAGGACATTGTAGACCTGGCACCCCACTGTTGGGGGTGAAGGCTTCTCTGACATGACTGAGGAGGATTGGCAGAATCATTGACTCCCATGGAGCAGAGCCTTCAGTGGAAGAGATTATCCAGATGAGGATGACCCAAGCAGGGGGATGATGCTGATGAAGATGACGACACAGAGACAAGGCCTGTTTTTTACCATCATGAAATTGAGAAACTTGCTGAGGGAAGCAATAACTTGACAGAGCTCTTCACTGACCAAGACCCCATACAGGAGAGGAGCATAAATTCAAGAGAGTTGTGGATGAAGGCCTTATACCCTAAAAGGGAAAACTTTAAGGAGCATGGAGGCCTCTGCTTGCCAAAAGCCATCACAGCTTTCTTCAAACCTCTCCACCCAGCACACCAGCCAAGAAGCATTCTACACCTGCTACACCTCCTGTTACTACACAGCCAGGCAGCCTGTTACTCCTGCTACACCAGTAATACTACCTCATCAATGTCATCTGCTCTCCCATCCCATTATGTGGCTTTGATGATCCGATGATACAGACAGTGAGTGATCTCCACCCAGCACACCAGCCATGCCTCCTGCTACACCAGCCAAAGCAGCCTGTTACCTCTATTTTTTTTATAGTTAATGAAAACCATTTTCTAGTTTTAAAGGTATTTTTTATTATTAAAAAAAAATATTTAATTGTAATAACATTTGTTTCCTTCATCTTATTCACCCAAAAAATAGTAGTAAACATTTTTTAAACCCTCCAAAAATGAGGGTCTGGGAACGTAACCTATTTTTTTACTTATAAAAAAAAAGTGAAATTTTTTTTTGACCCCCCAAAAAGTGATGGTCTGGGAACGTAACCCCTATTTTCCTATTGAACCTGTTATTCGCCGAACATGAATTTTGCCGTGCACGACGGGGTCAGGACCGTAACTGTCGTGTTCGGCGGGGTCCGACAGTATATGATATACCGTTATCTTCGTAACTGTTTGTTCTATAATATTATCAAATAAAAAAAAGTAAAATACACTAAAGAAATGCCATTATGAGAGAGTGAAGAAATATGCATGACCTCAATATATACTTAAACTCTTCGCCATTTAATATTTTGCGAGAAAACATTTTAGATGCTAGCGATAGAAAGAAGCGGATTTTCATTAGCTTTCCATTGCTATATTTCGTTTTCTGATAAATGAATTACCACCATGCCTAAATTAGCGTTAACTAAAAAAATAACATCATCCATCGGGTAATTATCCCGATAGATGACGTTATTTTTTTAGTTAACGCTAATTTATGCATGGTTATGATTCATTTATCAGAAAACGAAATATAGCAATGGAAAGCTAATGAAAATCTGCTTCTTTCTATCGCTAGCATCTAGAATGTTTTCTTGCAAAATATTAAATGGCGATGAGTTCAAGTGAATATTAAGTTCATGCATATTTCTTAACTCTCTCATTATGGCATTTCTTTATTGCATTTTACTGTTTTTTATTGATAATATTATAGAACAAAAATTTACGAAGATAACGGTATATCATATATACTGATAAACCATAGGAAGGGAAAAGGGAGTGATGTTCGAAAATGGCAGGAATCGCAAAACTGGCCTCCACTGGAAATAGCCCAAAATGAGTAGCAAGTCCAGTATAGAGTAGTCTTTGGCGTGACACATCTTACTCTGTGCGTGCAGCTTAATGGCTGTACTTGTTGAACCATCAGCAGCAAAGGGGCTGCCTAAATATATATAATGCTCGCACGCACTCACACTTACATCATCGACGTGCATGGCTTCCCTGTCGGCATCATTCCCATTGACCACAAAAAATTTAGTCTTGCTCCTGTGATTTTCATCCTATGTGACGTACAAAAACTGATTCAGAAGTTCTAATTTTTTTTATCATATTTTCTTACTTGTGGATAGAGCACAGTATCATCCATGAGGACGAGTACATGCAGCCATGCCAGGAAGCCATCCATGTCACAGTTCTGCTTGATTAATCTAATCAAATCATTCACAAATATTATGAATAATAAACATGATGTCGGAGATCCCTGACGCACGCCTACAGTAGCCGAGACAATTGCGGAGCCAAAAACAGCGAGCGTAAGCCTGTACCCCAGCAGCTAAGGCCAACAGCATGGTAGCAACCGCATCCTATACGCTTTAAAACACCAAACAAAACATCGCGTGGCCCTTATCATACGCCTGTGAAAAGTCGACAAACGTAACGTATAGCTTGAATTTCTTTCTCTTGCCACGTCACAAAGCAAAGCAAAGTCACTATATGCTCAAGGCATCCTCTTCCTGCCTGGCTGCCTGCTTGTTCACGGTAAGGGTAAACCACTCGTTCAATCTACTACTAGCACCATGTCATAGAGTTTAGCAAAGCTGTTGATGACATTGATTCCTCTATAATTGGATACTACTGAACGAGAACCTCGCTTAAAAACTGTAAATAGTTTGGCCGTGACCCATGACGATGGGTACGCAGCGGGCCCTGAAAATATTATTTAAAAAACATTGCTAAGTTAGAATCCATAGAGGTGGTAATAACTTAAAAAATACCCGGGGGTGTGCCATCGGGACCACACGCCTTGTTACATTCAGCCTCTTTAACCCTCCAGTACTTCCTGCGGCATTATTGGGTCGTCCAACACCGGCATATATACATCACTGTACAAAGTGTCAATGTTAGGTACACACACATCGGGAGGGTTATATATGTGTTCAAAATAATCCTTAAAATCTTCATCAGTAGGAGGTGAAGCCACGCTTGACGCAACAGGCGTCGGCTCCACCTCACCACGCCAATTAAATGCCCCGCCATAAACTGCGCCTGATCATTTTCCTTTAACAAGCACTCCCACCTATCAATCAGATCATCTTCAGGGGCACGATTTCGAGACTTACTATTACGGGCACACACGTATATCGTATTTCAAACTCATCCACTTCCGCGTCAGTGTCATTACCAAGCAGGGGCTGACTACACTGTGGGCAATGCATTCATAAATTGATCAGCGTCTATGGTGCTAAATTTTACTGGACTTCTCATTAGTTTACAAGTTGTCTATTATATAAGGGAGACGTGATCCCCTAACCGTGAGGCACGAGTAACAAGACTCTCTAAGTTAATACGATGTGCTTTGAATACAACAGAAACGGGCGCATGGTCCGAGGGTAACGTTAATCTTGATTAACGTTAAAAATACATACTTGTTCAACCCTACTAGAAGATGTAATACAAGAATCTAGTTCAGATACCCACACTCTGCCTTGATGATAGTTAAATTGCTAGAGTACATATTTTCATTACAACAAAGTTTCTCACAATTAATAATCTTTCATCAAAACAAATACCAAGTAGAGCATTAGCATTATCGTTGGGCTGAATCCGGTCGGAATATTCGGATAAGAATAATGATCCAAACCAAGGGTAACAGGCCCAAATGACACACAGCGGTGCCGAAACGAGCATTCATATCGCCATCAACACACAGTCATCATGATCATAGTGGGTGGTCTTAACTTTTTCTTGTATATTACTTAACAAAGCATGATTAAAATATGGAGAGTCAGAAGGTGGTACATAGCAAAAACCAAATACCACACCTGGAACACACTTCAGCTTAAAACCAAACTTGATCTGTAAATGAGACATCTAATTCTGAAACCTCACAGGCGAGATACTGCTTACAAAACAAAATGTGCCGCCCCGGTGCGGATTACAGCTATCAAAGACTAAACATATGATACAAAAACCAGGAAATGAGACGGGCAAAGGTGTTAATTTCATACACTTATTATATCACAATTAAGCAAAATATTATATGTAACACTGTCCCCCACCCATTGCCACACTCCTGCCACCCCCACATGTAAAAACTGTGTCCCCTACCACCAAACCCCCCATTGCCCCACTCCTGCCACCCCACATGTAACACTCTGTCCACCACCACCACCACCCCCTTGCCACACTCCTGCCACCACACATGTAACACTGTGTCCACCACCACCACCCATTGCCACACTCCTGCCACCACACATGTAACACTCTGGTCCACCACCCCACCCCCTTGCCACACTCCTGCCCCCACACATGTAACGCACTGTCCCACCACCACCACCCATTGCCACACTCCTGCCCCCACACATGTAAAGCACTGTCCACCACCACCACCACCATTGCCACACTCCTGCCACCACACAGGGAACACTGTCCACCACCACCACCACCCATTGCCCACACTCCTGCCACCACACATGTAACGCACTGTCCACCACCACCACAACCCATTTCCACACTCCTACCACCACACATATAAAACACTGTCCACCACCACCACCACCCATTGCCACACTCCTGCCACCCCACATGTAAGATAAGAAAGATTTTCATCCTACCCAGACACTTTGCAAGTACCAAACTACAAGGGTTTTTGACTATACAAAGCCGCCGCACGTCAGCAAAGAATTAGGCGGACTCGAACCGCTGACCGAATGCACAGGGACGCTGCACATTGCGAACTCACGTCTCTACCAAACCCTTGCCACCCTGACGGGCACCACACATGTAACCACACTGTCCACCACCACCACCACCCATTGCCACACTCCTGCCACCACACATGTAACACAATGTCCACCACCACCACCACACATTGCCACACGCCTACCACCACACATGTAACACACTGTCCACCAAACCCCCACCAACCAATTGCCACACGCCTACCACCACACTTGTCCCACAACACACCACCCTCAAAAGTGGATCTTCATGTGCTGGGCAATATCATTCTTGTTTTGAAACACTTCTTACAAAAATCACATTTTAACTCCCTCAAACCACGTGTCTCAAGGCGTGTATGGTGAGGGTAAACTTCTGAGTAATCTTTTCCCACACTCCAGACATTGATATTTCTTATTTTCCCACTGTGTGTCAGGGAGTGTTGGGTGAGGTTAGACTTCTGAGTAAATCTTTGCCCACACCTCCAGACATTGGTGATTTTTAACACCACTGTGTGTCCCGGGTTTGGTGTGGTGAGGACAGACTTCTGAGTAAATCTTTCCCAACTCCACACATTCATAATTTTTAACACACTGTGTGTCAGGGTGTGTGTGGTGAGGACAGAACTTCTGAATAAATTTTTTTCCCACACTCCACACATTCATAATTTTTAACACCACTGTGTGTCAGGGTGTGTGTGGTGAGGCACATTCTGAGTAAATCTTTTCCCACACTCCAGACATTGGTGATTCTTGTCACCAAATGTTTGTACTCAGGTTGCACAAGTGCTTCATGTGAATCTTCACGTGGCTGGCAATATCCCTCTTTGTCTTGAAAAAACTTGCCAAAAAAACATCACATTTGAACTCCCTCAAACCACTGTGTGTCAAGGCGTGCGTGGTGAGGACAGACTTGCGAGTAAAACTTTTTCCCAAAAACCAGGGCATTGGTGAATTTTAAACCCACTGTGTGTCAGGGTGTGTCGGGTGAGGCCCAAAAATTCTGAGTAAATCTTTTCCCACACTCCAGACATTGATGATTCTTGACACCACTGTGTGTCAGGGTGTGTTGGTTGAGATGAGACATACAAATTTAAAAAAATTTTCCCCCACTCTATACATTCATAATCCTTGACACCACTGTGTGTCAGGAAATGTCTCTCAAGCAGACTCTTGTATCTGAATGATTTAGTACATGTGAGCAAAACTGCCTCTTTCCCTTTTTTGGCCTGAGCTGCTGCCTCCAGGTGATTCTTGCCCTCCCCTGCGCCTCCCCACAGCTGAGGCAGACTGCTGCTGCTGCTCCCGGCCACTGGTGGTGCTGCTGCCTCCTGCCACAAACCCCCAGCGCAGCAATACTCGCGGCAGCAACACATGGTGGCCGGTCCTGCAGGAAGCTTTAGGGATGCCGGCACGAGATGCCTTAGTATGGAGCAGAAACCCAGCTGGGAGTGTGACCTCACCACCTGCAACAGTGGTCACAGTCAGGACACAGAGAGCCAGCTGGGAGTGTGATATCAGCACCTGCAACAGTGGTCACAGTCAGGACACAGAGAGCCAGCTTGGACTGTGATCTCAGCACCTGCAACAGTGGTCACAGTCAGGACACAGAGAGCCAGCTGGGACTGTGATCTCAGCACCTGCAACAGTGGTCACAGTCACCACACACTGTACACACCTGCCTCCTGCCTCCCCCACCCTGCCTCCTGCCTCCCACACCCTGCCTCCTGCCTCACACACCCTGCCTCCCGCCTCCACACCCTGCCTCCTGCCTCACACAACTACTACAACACAGCCTCACCATTCACCAGTATTACACAAGACTCATCCAAATATCCCATTCAAATAATGTGACATTTGTACGGGCACTTCCACATACCCTGACCACCACGTGATTGATTGATTATTTTAAAGCCAAAAAGGTGAATGTGCCAGACATCAGAGGTCATATGGCACTATGGCAAAGCATAAAAAGGGGAGGGGTTAAGAGAAATAGCGAAACGGTGAGGGAAGGGAAAGAACGGAATGTTACCGCAGGGGGGTGGGGGGCTTCCGGCTTTTCTAAAGTTTTTGAATCTATAAATTAATAAGAAGATTCTTAAGCATCTATCTGCTCACAATCTTCTATCTGATCGTCAGTACGGTTTCCGTAAAGGGCGATCTACTGGCGATCTTCTAGCTTTCCTAACTGAATCTTGGTCATCCTCCTTTAGGGGTTTCGGTGAAACTTTTGCTGTTGCCCTTGACATATCAAAAGCTTTTGATTGAGTCTGGCAATCTTTAATTTCCAAACTACCCTCATTCGGTTTCTATCCTTCTCTCTGTACCTTCATCTTAAGTTTCCTTTCAAACCGTTCTATTGCAGCTACTGTAGACGGACATTGTTCTTCTCCTAAATTTATCAATAGTGGTGTTCCCCAGGGTTCTGTCCTATCACCCACTCTCTTTCTATTATTCATTAATGATCTTCTAAGTCTAACTCAAAGCCCTATCCACTCCTACGCTGATGATTCTACCCTGCATTTTTCAACGTCGTTTATTAGACGTCCAACTCAACAGGAACTAAGTGATTCACGGAGAGATGCCACCGAGCGCCTAACTTCTGATCTTTCTATAATTTCTGATTGGGGCAAAGCAAACCTTGTTTTGTTCAATGCCTCAAAAAACCAATTTATTTACCTATCTACTCGACAAAACCTACCAGATAACTATCCCCTCTTCTTCAATGACACTCAACTGTCTCCTTCTTCTACAATGAACATTCTAGGACTATCCTTTACTAAAAATCTGAACTGGAAATCTCACTTCTCATCTCTTGCTAAAACAGCTTCTAAGAAGTTAGGTATGCTGTGGCGTCTGCGTCCTTTTTTTTCTCCCTCCCAATTGCTTGCTTTCTACAGGGGCCTTATCCGCCCATGTATGGAGTATGTCTCACATGTTTGGGGAGGATCCACTCATACAGCTCTCCTAAACAGGGTTGAGTCAAAAGCTTTTCGTTTCATCAACTCCTCTCCTCTGACTGACTATCTTCAATCTTTAAATCACCACCGCAATGTTGCTTCTCTTGCTCTCTTCTACCGTTATTTTCATGCTCACTGCTCTTCTGAACTTGCTAACTGCATTCCTCCCCCTCCTCCGCGGCCTCGCTGCACAAGACTTTCTACTCATTCTCATCCCTATTCTGTCCATCTTCCTAATGCAAGAGTTAATCAGTATCTTTACTCTTTCATCCCTTTCACTGGTAAACTCTGGAACTCTCTTCCTGTTTCTATTTTTCCACTTTCCTATGACTTAAATCTTTTCAAAAGAAGAGTAACACGACACCTCCCGAACTAAATTGGCTCACCCCTCTTTTTTATTTTATTCTCTTACTGTCTTCTTTATAGGGACTGGCAACTAAGCGGGCTTTGTGTTACCCATTTTTGTTGTGCCCTTGGCCAGTCCTTTGTGATGTTAAAAAAAAAAAAAAAAAAAGTGGTTAGATCAGATGTAGGATGTGGATTTGTCGGAGGAAGGAGGTTAAATTTTCCAGGGAGAAGGAGGGAGATTCCGGGAGAATGTCCGCATGACAGGGAGGTCGGGAAAGGGAGGACAAACGAGGGAAGGAACTGGAATTGTCAGGAGTAAGATGGGGGCAGGATATTAGGACATGTTGGACAGTGAGAGGAGCTTGACAGGGTGAATAAAGAACAGACTGTGTACTTCCAAAGCAGACAATAGCTTCCATGATGGGTTTGGATGACTTGATCAAATAATCTGGCACTGACTTTGTCAAAACTTATCACTAAATGTTTGGAGAGAGGGATACATCAGCTTAACCCCTTGAGGCCCAGAACATAATTTCCATTTTAATTTGTGTACCATTAGACGATTTGTAGTGACTATAAGCAATATTTTATAGCTATGACCTGTTTAGTATCATTGTCCACTAACTAATTTGGTATATTCAGTGACTTTTTGTAATTTTATGGCTAACAACAGACAATTTTATATAGCCAAGGAAAGATCTGGGCGTGAAGGGGTTAACCTCTTACTCAATGACTGGTTGAAAGTACCAAAATACCGTCATCATAATATAAAAAACCTATCAATAAATACATAATACCCGCACATCAAAATCTATATTGCATAAGTTATCATCACAACACTATTATTACTAGTAGTACTTCACTTAACTCTTTGTCTTGTTGTTGTTGCTTTTTTGCCTGTATGCCTCCGGGTGATATTAAAATTATTATTATTATTATTATTACTATAGAGGTCTATAGCTATTACCAATTATTTGCTTTAGTACTTAAGTTCATTCCCTCGTCCATAATATTATTTTTTGTTTTTCTTATATGCCTTCGGGTGAGAATACAATTATTATTATTATTATTATTATTATTATTATTATTACTATTATTACTATTGGGGCGCCGAGATACCAACAGATACCAACAGCTCACAATCACGGGTTTGACACTAATAAATAACACTCAAACTTCACGCCACCTGAAAGGGTTACAGGGAGTTTCGTACACAAGTTGTTTCGTACCCAGGTTTTGTTAGTTGTTTCGTACACTGATTTTGAGTTTTTTCGTACATACCTGGTGTCGTTTCGTAACTCTAGTAGTCAAGTTCAAGTCTGAGCTGAGTGTACGAAACGACTATGGTTTCATATAGACTACGAAACAACTTTTTGGTGTACGAATCTACTGGTGTACGAAACAACTTGTGTACGAACTGACTGCACCCCCCTGAAGGTTGCGGTCAGTAAAGCATTGAGATATAAGAACATAAGAACATAGGGAAGCTACAAGAGGCTGTGAGACCTACACGTGGTAGTTCCTGTTACTTAACACTACCTACATCCACCTTTCATTCCCAGCCATGCCTCCATGAGATCCAGCCTCCTTTTAAAGACCCCAATAGACTCCACATTGACCACCTGACGACTGAATCCATTCCAATCATTCACCACCATATTTGTGAACCAGATTCTCCCTATTTCCTTTTTAAATCAAAGCTTTTCCTGCTTAAATCCGTTACTTCTTGTTCTACCCTGCTTACTAGCTGTAAGAGCTTTTCCTACATCGCCTGTATTGTATTTAATATAATGTAATATGCGTCACAACCACATAGTTTGTGAGTTAGGGGTGTTGTAAACATTCCCTAGGTCAAGGGAAAATGGATTGGATTTCTTCCGAGTCCAGAGACGTGTAAACCTGACGATCCTCACCAATAGAATGTTGACCGGAGTGTCGAGAACCCCCCCCCCCCCCGCTAAGAGGTTAGGCACAATTTTGTTAGGTTACCGGGGGGTGGGAGGGAGTCTAGGGGGCTGTTAAGAGGTCAGGTTAGATTACCGGAGGGTCGAGGGGGACGGAACCCTCCCCTGAAGGAGGTTAGGTTAGATTTGATGAGGCGGAGGTTAGGTTAGATTACACTGGTCGACACCAAAAATGGTTCTGAGTTCATTGTGTGTGGGTTGGAAAGCATTTTTGCTGCTGATTTAAAAAATGGCATTGCTTTTTCTCTAGCACGTATAGTTTTTGAAATATCGGCATTTTAAATTTTAATAGCTATTATAATTACAGGGAGGTCCCGAAGATACGAGCAGTTAGGTTCCACCTGGCATACTCGTAAAGCAAAATCTCGTATAACGAAACACATAACTAATGGTAAAATATAGGTTTGGTTCCAGGACCCCATCAATTGAAAAAAAAAGATTTTTTTTTTTTTTTTCAAGCTAAAATATACTATAGCAAACACAACAAACACACAGCGTCTATATTACCCACACTGCACTACCTTTTTCTGTAGAGAAAGCATTCTGAAAGACAAAATAGCACACAAAATAACATAACTGCACATTAATAAAATAAAAACAAAAATAACAAGCAAAAAGACGTTGTACTGTAGGGGACCCGCCTGATACAAGAGAAGGTAGTGTACGATCCCAATTGGGGCCGCACACCTGCTAATTACCTCTAAATGTCAGGCAGCGCCATATGCTTAATTACCCTTCAGGTCACGGCTTGCTAGGGTTGACCTCACTGGGGTCAACCAAATCCCCTTTGTCCAGCCCTGGAGTGGTAGGGCGTGTATTTTGAACTTGATAATTTTACTCACCCCAGTTTGAATGTCGTATCATTGGATTTTCGATCTCGTATATTGAAAATAGACCCTAATTTACACATCTCGTATCATCGGATTCTCGTATACTGAATGCTCGTATAACGGGACCTCCCTGTATATACGTATATACACACAAACCTCGATTTCCCGGACTAATAGGGGGGAGCACTGGTCCGGGAACCGCAAAAGTCCGGGAATCGCAAATTTAAAAAAAAAAAAAAAAAAAAAAAATACGATGCCATTACCCACCCCCGGACGTTTATCCTACTCTAGTATTTACTGTCCGGCAACCGCCAATATCAACTACCCCGCCGCGGACTTTTACGTCCGCTGAGCATGCAGCCACCTGGCGGGAGGCAGCAGAAAGTGTTCAATAGTCTCAAGAGACGTTCCTGCACCAGGGGCAGTGGGGATCAGGGGACTAACGGAGGCTGTGCAGGTGAACCGTGAGTGTCGTGTGCCCAAATGTAAACAATACGATCGCTGAGCATGCTGCCACCTGGCGGGAGGCAGCAGAAAGTGTTCAATAGTCTCAGAAATGTTCTTGCACCAGGGGCAGTGGGAGTCAGGGGACTGACGGAGGCTGTGCAGGTGAACCGTGAATGTTGTGTGCCCAAATGTAAACAATACGACCGCTGAGCATGCTGCCACCTGGCGGGAGGCAGCAGAAAGTGTTCAATAGTCTCAAGAGACGTTCCTGCACCAGGGCAGTGGGAGTCAGGTGACTGACGGAGGCTGTGCAGGTGAACCGTGAATGTGTGTGCCCAAATGTAAACAATACGACCGCTGAGCATGCTGCCACCTGGCGGGATGGCAGCAGAAAGTGTTCAATAGTCCAAGAGACGTTCCTGCACCAGGGCAGTGGGAGTCAGGTGACTGACGGAGGCTGTGCAGGTGAACCGTGAATGTTGTGTGCCCAAATGTAAACAATACGAACGCTGAGCATGCTGCCACCTGGCGGGAGGCGCGGACATTGACCAGGGGTGACAGGAGACGCTCGGACCCCGGACCAACTTGGTCAATTTACGAACAGGAACCAGGATTTCAACGGAAAAAAAAAAAAAAAAAAAAAAAAAAAAAAAAAAAACAAAAAAATTGTCCGAGACTGACATAATTATTTTTCACCGGACCTCGGATTTTGTCCGGCAAATCCGATATCCGGGAAATCGAGGTCCGGGAAATCGAGGTTTGTGTGTATAATTATATAATTAATCGAAACAATCCCCCCACGTTAATATATATTACTCGTAATTAAATTCTGGTGGTGCCTGCGGCTTTATTAGGACCTAATGTACATATCTGGCAAAAAATATACTTAAATTATGTTCCAAATATATCCGAAAATGTGCCACATCTTGGAAATATCCGAAAATATGCCAAATCACAGTAAATTTTTACTTTATATATACACCTTTTTCACTGTCAACAAGAGGTTTGTACATACAGTTGAACCTGCCAGGTGAGTCTTTCGGTCGTGCTGGCCATTCCTTTTGTTTGTAATGTTTGCTGTCCGCTCTAGAGTCCCACAAACAAAGAAAACACATGTGCTTAGTGTAACCTAACTGGAGTCCTAGAAGCAAGGAGATTACCTTCAGGTCCCCACACAGATTCCACTGATGTTCTTCATATTTAACAGCAGATAACAAAGTCTTCATGGTTTCATAAGTTTCACTCATTTCATGGCCATGCGCAATTGGAACACTCGGAAGCTTATTTCCTTTATGCAGAAGAACAGCCTTTAGCGTGTTTTTTCCTGAATCTATGAACAGCCGCCACTCACTCTTATCATAAGTGTGAGACTCACAAAGTTGTTCCATGAGTGTGTCAACATCAAAGCAGTAACAGAGCTTATGTTCCATCTTGAAGAAGCTTGAAAGTTCTTTATGTCTACGACGAAACGTGGTGATGAGAACTCCTTCTTGTAGCAAATTCCATTCCTTGAGACGAGATCCAAGGACTTCACTTTTCTCCTTGGGTAGATCTAGGTCCCTAGCAAGGTCATGTAGCATTTCCTGACTGATGAATTTGGGCTCTCTGTTGTCTGCCATTTCTTGAAAGTCTTTATCCATGGGATTATCCTCCTCGTTCGAATCTGATTCACTTATAGCACTTGCAATTGGAACATTTGGAACTGGGAGATCAGGACCATGTGGCACAGGCCTGATGGCAGAAGGTACGTCAGGATACCTGATTTTAGCTCGCGTTTTTACTGAATATCCTTTGATGTTAGTGAGGCAGAAGTAGCAGTCAGTACTGTGATCCTTTTGTTCACGCCAAACCATTGGGATGCCGAATGCCATGCCTGATGGCCGTTTGCCACGCATCCATTCATTCAAGTGGTTCACACAGGGGTTGCATGCTACGTGAGGGGCCCACTTCTTATCTTGATCACCTATACGGCACTTGAAGTAATGCAGATAAGCTGCTTTAACATTCTTTGTAAGAGGTTTCTTCAGACTGTCAGGGGTAAAAATTCCACATATGTAAAAAAAACTGTCCGATGCATTCACACAGTTACGGCGCTCCATCACAGCCCGGTACAAGGTACTATATATGGTAAACCAACTAAAATTAGGACTCTACTAAATCAAACACATCATATCTGCAAAGAAAAATAAAATGTTTAAACATATGTCAATAACTGTACGATCAGTAGGTAAAAATGTACTACACAGCCTGCTAACCCCTCGCCAATACGCAGAGCGCACACCCTCCTCTGCTCACTGCACAAACCACACTGACTCAAAAACACTGCACTGCCCTAAATAGGCTTGAGAAAAGAAAAGATTAAGAGTTTAAAATGAAAACATTGGTGAAACCTATTTCTGCTGATTTTACCCATATTTTTTCATGAATTGCGTCTGGTTCTCAAAAACTGGACGTGATAGAGTTAATTGAACATCAGATTCGAGTTCAGCAGGGTCGATTTACCTATAATCAGCTTCATTTAGTCCTGAACCATATCTTCGATTTTTTTTTGTCGACCAGTGTTATCGGGGGCAAGTGGTGACGTCACAGGGTGAACACCGAGAGTACTTTCCGCTACCCAGACATCATGACGGCGTAAATAGCGGCTGAAATGAATGAACAAACCTTCCAATAAATCAAGAAACATAAAACCTAATACATCTAAGCTTAGGGGATAGACGGGGAAAAAAATGGAATAAAAAACATACATAAGGGTTACGCCAAGCCCGAACTTAGGACCGTGAAACAAGCATGATAACATATCTAAAAAATATAACAAACATATTGGCTTAATTATCTAACACAATTATTGTCTCAAACCCAAGAATAAAAAAAAAGTTTTTTTGCGGAGTTGCCTTGCCAGACCATGACTGCGAGCCTTCACGTCCATAGCCTCATAACGCGCCTCACTAAGTAGTGTCGACCGGGGTAACCCGGTCCTTCCAACGGACCGGTTCTATTCGGACCGCCATCTTTGCTTTGGTGTTTGTTTCTTTATAAATAAGAGTGTAACAGTTTTGAATATCCCATGTAGTAAAACAACCCTTTTTACATTTCTAGTATTAATATGAATATAAATATCGGTATGTAACTGAACCGAGGAACCAAAATAGAAAATGAGTAAAATAACAGCAAAAAATAGTTGCAGCAAAGTTTGTTTACAAAATCAGCTGATTTGGCAAACTTTCATGGGATTCAAATACGAGACGGAGTACATTCTTGTAAATAAGCGTATATGGAGTGCTTTTCCTCAACTTTAACATGAACATATCAGAAATGCTCTATCTTGTCTCATTTTTGTATGATCAATGCTCAGTTTGGGTTCGTATTTACCCCGGTGACAAAAACACTCGTGGGGTAAATTGGACTCTGTGTAATGTACCCCCCACGGCATATCACGGTGAGGATTAACTGCTTATTTGCACTTAGTTTCTTTTGTTTCAGGTTGTTGAATGCTAATATGGAATTAGTTTAAGGGTGCTGGTATATAAATTAACCCTTAAGCTGGTTTGCTCAACAAAATTGTTGAGGCACATTCAGCCATTATAAAAACAAATTTAATGCAGGTTCTGAATGAAGTATCCTTGTTCAGGCTGTTCAACAGCATTATAGATGTTAGCCTAGTGTATAAGTTTCCCAATATAAGGCTTTGCGTTGAGGATACGACTCATTGTAAAAAAGGGAACACGGCCAGGTGGACTCTGTAGATTTTCTTTGTGTTTCTCTCCTCATCTTCGTGTGATATAGGTAAGTAATCATTCTTTTCTTGTTCATATTTTGACATTTAAATGTCGGTGACAATAATGAGTAGTAATTTTGTTTGAATTGTGATGACTATGATATAATACCGGCGCTCTAAATGTTAGTCAACAATTTTGTTGAGCGGCCCAGTTATGGAAAAAATTTGTGGGTAGTGGGGCGGCTCAACAAAATTGTTGTCATGTTGATAATTCATAAAATTGATAATATATAGTTTTCCACAGACAACAAGATAGAACCAAAATCATTCTATGGGACCAGACACAAGAACCTATAGGCTGAAATTCCAAATAATGCTGATAATTCTGATGATGGCCTGGACAATGATGATGATGTTGATGATTCAGATTTCAATCCTTTTTTGGGTGAAAGTAATGAAGATGAGAGCATATAAAGATGATTATCAAATTATACGTACTCATGAACAAGAAAGTGCTGCTATTCAACAGCCTCAGAAACCATATGCCAAAAATCGTATTGTAAGTAATGAAAATTTGGTTGTCGAAAATCCTAATCCTGAAATTCCCAAAGATTATTTTGCGAGAACGACTCTGGAGGAGGGATACTGATAATCTCTATCCACAAGAGACTGAATATACCATGCCATAATGATCTTTAAACACCTTAATTACCATTACTTTTCTCTGTTCTTTACCCCTAAAATGGTTAGCCACATAGTGCACCAGACAAATTTGTACTCCGTGCAAAAGTTGTCCAACAGCATCAAAACAGATGAAGACCAAATCCTAAAATGTCTTGCAGTGCTACTTTACACGGGCATATGCAAATTACCAGCAGCTTATGATTACTGGAGTGCACAGCTGCGTTACTCCCTAGTTGCTGATATCATGAGTTCTAAGCGGTTAAAATTCCTCAAACGGTACATACATTTCTCAGATAATGATATTGAGAATAGTGAAGATAAATTCTGTAAGGTGAGGCCACTGTTTGAAATATTTCGTGAAGAGTGCAAGAATACAAAATGCAGCAAATAGCATATTATTGATGAGGACTGGCTCCTTATAAAGGTAGAAAAGCAGAAAAACTACGACAGTATATGAAAATTTAGCCCCAAAAGTGGGGTTACAAAATCTGTTGCAGGTCATGTTCTTCTGGAATCATTCATGATCTGCTCTAATACCAAGGCAAAACTACGTTATGTACTGGAATGTACTGATTTGGATGATGATTTGGACGAAAAAAAAAAAATTCTATTTATAGGCGAAAATATTGGATCTTTCAATTTCAACACAGGGTCTTTCAATATCAACTAGATAAGGAATTGCCTCAAAATGATTTGACTTCTCATTTATTTATAGTGATAGTTTTTTAATGCTCAATTATGTATTTTGGGATTAACAAATATTTATATAGATTTTTTGTGAAAAGAGAAGGATTCTTTTCTTCTTCAAAAACGAATCTGCATTTCCATATGTCGTTGTTTCATTACTTAAACAAAGAAAAATACAACATCAGCTTATAGAGATATCAAATACCTAAAAAAAACTTAGTTTTCTTGTGTTTTCCTAGTTACAAATATAAATAAAAAATATTGAGTAAGTAACCATAACTGGGCAGCTCAACAAAATTGTAGAGGTTCATAACATATGAACAAAAACGTTCCTAGTGAAAGTTGTTTCTTACTGATCAAAATAAAGGAAAATGGCATTAAATATTTGTTTCCTAAACAAACTCTGTAAGTGCCCATTAAAGGCTTTATTAAGGGTAAATCTTTACTCAAGGACCAGAATTCTCTACACAATTGGGAGTATGATTTCTGTTTACCTTAATGGATACAGTAAATGTGCAGTTTCAACCAATACTTCCTATAAACCAATACTCTCCCGACATAACTGGGGGGCTATGTCCACCCGTACCTCTCTGCTAGTTAACTAACCTAACATGGGTATTGATTACGTAACCTGCTATGCCCACCCATACCTCCCTGCTAGTTAACTAACCTAACATGGGTATTGATTACGTAACCTAACGGTATTATTTTACATTAGGACCGAAATTCCCTACACAATTGGGAGTGTGGTTTCTGTTTCCCTTATTGGATTCTAGGAAACATTTTCTCTGAGTTTCAGTCGCAAATTATTACTTTTGGAGATAATGACATGTTCATAGGGAGGCGAGAGCCAAGTGTTTACGTGAGCCTCACTCTTCTTCCTCTTGTGACCTGCATCGCCTCTGTTCTTCCCTTGCCGCGGACACTTTTTTAATGCAGATTTTACTTTAGTTTGGAGGTTAAAGCGTGGGTTAGGTTAGGTTAGTGAGTCAAAAGGTGGGGTTAGGTTAGTTTAATTTTCATATCTCCTATACACTCGGATCTCCTTCCTATTAAAAACATCTTATATCTCCGAAAGAAGTGCTTTGTGATGGAAGCTCATAGAGAGAATGTTTCTTAGAATCCAATATGATAAACAGAAAGCATACTCCCGAGTATGTAGAGAATTTCGGTCCTAGTGTAGACATTTACCAACCTAACCTCACTGGGGGGGTTTCGCCCCCCATAACCCCCTTCTGCTATTTTTCATTTCCGCCAGCTGTTGTAGGGGTTAGAAATATTCCTTATGATGAAAACGAAACGTTTAGGATATTTAAAACCACCCAGCGTGTATTGGTTTAAACTGCACCTATACCATGGACTCTAAGAAATACTCTCTCTATGAGCTTCCTCCGCAAATCACTACTTTTGGAGATAAAATATTTTTTATGTGAAGGAGAGGGTAGTGCCGACCGGGGTAATTTGGTCCTGGTTTTAACAAACTTTGATTTAGTTTCCATATCTATTGAAATAAACAAACAAAAAGTTAATACAATCCTAGGAGGGTCACTACTTATGTGTCATTAAAGTTTGAACAAATTTTCATTATAGCTCTGTTAGCAATACACTGCGAAGTGCGGACCGCATTGTTACACTAAATGGGGTAAATCGGACCTAACTCTGGGGTAAATTGGTCATATATATATATATAAAAAAAAAAAAAAATTCTTCAAAATTTGACAAACCTCCAAAAACTTAAACAACATGTCATACCATGCCCATGGACACTATCAAACATTATGTGAGCTGTTCTTCACATTCTCTGGGGAGGCGGAAAAGATGACCAACACGCACACGTTTGGGTTCCAGTCTTTGAGTTCCTAGTCTTTCTTCTTTTTCTAGGTCTATGTTAGTTTTCTTTTATAATTTCTAAGCATTGTTACTTAATTTAGTAATATTTTACACTAGGGCCAGAATTCCCTACACAATTGGGAGTATGGTTTCTGTTTACCTTATTGGATTCTAGGAAACATTCTCTGTATGAGCTTCCGTCACAAGGCACTTCTTTCGGAGATATAAGATGTTTTTAATAGGAAGGAGTGTATAGGAGATATGAAAATTAAACTAACCTAACCCCCCCGTTAGACTCACTAACCTAACCTAATCTAAGCTAACCCACGCTTTAACCTCCAAACTAAAGTCAAATCTGCATTAAAAAAGTGTCCGCGGCAAGGGAAGAACAGAGGCGATGCAGGTCACAAGAGGAAGAAGAGTCAGGCGCACGTAAACACTTGGCTCTCGCCTCCCTATGAACATGTCATTATCTTCGAAAGTAATGATTTGCGACGGAAATTCAGAGAAAATGTTTCCTAGAATTCAATAAGGTAAACAGAACCACACTCCCAATTGTGTAGGGAATTTCGGTCCTAATGTAAAATAATACCGTTAGGCTACGTAATCAATGCCCATGTTAGATTAGTTAACTAGCAGGGAGGTATGGGGGTGCATAGCCCCCCAGTTATGTCAGGAGAGTATTGGTTTATAGGAAGTATTGGTTGAAACTGCACATATACCGTATCCATTAAGGTAAACAGAAATCATTCTCCCAATTGTGTAGAGAATTCTGGTCCTTGAGTAAAAATTTACCCTTAATTTATATACCAGCACCCTTAAACTAATTCCATATTAGCATTCAACAACCTGAAACAAAAGAAACAAGTGCAAATAAGCAGTTAATCCTCACCGTGATATGCCGTGAGGGGTACATTACACTGGGTCCAATTTACCCCGCGAGTGTTTTTGTCACCGGGGTAAATACGGACCCAAACTGAGCATTGATCATACGAAAATGAGACAAGATAGAGCATTTCTGATATATTCATGTTAAAGTAGAGGAAAAACACTCTATATACGCTTATTTACAAGAATGTACTCCATCTCGTATTTGAATCCCATGAAAATTCGCCAAATCAGCTGATTTTGTAAACAAACTTTGCCGCAACTTTTTTTTGCTGTCATTTTACTCTTTTTCTATTTTGGTTCCTGGGTTCAGTTACATATTGATATTTATATTCATATTAATACTAGAAATGTTAAAATGGTTGTTTTACTACATGGGATATTCAAAACTGTTACACTCTTATTTATATTGAAACAAACACCAAAGCAAAGATGGCGGTCCGAATAGAACCGGTCCGTTGGAAGGACCAAATTACCCCAGTCGGTACTATAGTAGATATGAAAATTAACTAACCTAACCCAACCTTTTGACTCACTAACCTAACCTAATCTAACCCCACGTTTTAACCTCTTAACTAAAGCAAAATCCTCATTAAAAAGTGTCCATGGCAAGGTAAGAACAGAGGCAATGCAGGTCACAAGAGGAAGAGTGAGGCGCACGTAAACAATTGTCTCTCGCCTCTCTATAAACAACATGTCATATCTCCAAAAGTAATGATTTGTGGCGGAAGCTCATAGAGAATGTTTCCTAGAATCCAATAAGGTAAACAGAAACTATACTCCCAATTGTGTAGGGAATTCTGGCCCTAGTGTAAAATAATACTAAATTAAGTAACAATGCCTAGAAATTATAAAAGAAAAACTAACATAGACCTAGAAAAAGAAGAAAGACTAGGAACTCAAGACTGGAACCCAAACGTGTGCGTGTTGGAATTATCCACCACCAATTGATGGTCGACAACAACTGTTAAAATTATAATGTTGATTAATGTGAACTCGCCATGCGATAACCCAATTCTACCTTAATCTGCTATGATACCCTATTTAGCTGTAACTAAGGTATACTCAGCAGTGGCAGGTGGGTTGTATTATGCGTTGGCTTGATCTCTATCCTTGGGGAAGTATTGGATGTCGATGTGGTCAGAGTTGCAACAGGCTGGGAGTGGAACTCGTGGCTTTCGTGGTGACTGGTTGAAAACTCCACCTAAAATGGCCGCGATGGTTGGTCGGCCGACGAAGCTTTTCACAGCTGAGCCGATATTATCAAAGTGTGTTTTACACTTTGTCCTTTTTTAACCGATTGATCGGTTAAAATGTACTCCTATTATTATGAGTTGACTACACCTTAGTGTATCATCAAACCACTCACTCCGACCTCATGTCGTAGTGGCTGACGCGTTACTAAATTACCTCCACTGAAATAAACTTTCAGCTTGGCTCGTGACCGCCACGTATTTGTTCCAATAATATTTTACTCCCATACGTGGGTCACTCACAATTCTTATACTATGTTAATCCTTTGATTAATTGTGGTATTATAGATGAATACCACCAAATTTATATCTAATTACATCTTAATATACCCAAATCTATTATAATATATACATAGGTGGAATTTGTGTTCGTATCCCGAGTTCCTGACGGTAGGCGCCAAATTCCACCATTCAAATTAACCTTACTCAAAATTAGAGCGGTATTTAGTGGATAATTTCCACATCTTGGTCATCTTTTCCGCCTCCCCAGAGAATGTGAAGAACAGCTCACAGAATGTTTGACAATGTCCATGGGCATGGTATGAAACGTTGTTTAAGTTTTTGGAGGTTTGTCAAATTTTGAAGAAAAAAAGAAGTTTTGTTTATACCGACAAGTTTTGTATATAGGACCGATTTACCCCAGTTAAGTCCGATTTACCCCATTTAGTGTAACAATGCGATCCGCACTTCTCAAGTGTATTGCTAACAGAGCTATAATGGAAATTTGTTCAAACTTTAATGTCATATAGGTAGTGACCCTCCTATGATTGTATTAAATTTTTGCTTGTTTATTTCAATAGATATGGAAACTAGATCAAAGTTTGTCAAAACCAGGACCAAATTACCCCGGTCGGCATGGAAATGCCGTCTATTGTCGAAATCAGTCTATATGGAAATTTTGGATATAAATCAGACAAACAAGAAAAGCCTCATAAACCTGGAATTGGCGGGAAAATGATAAAAATAAACAGACTATATAGGGGGCGCCACCAGCGCCATATTTCTTCTAATTTTTATCGACTTTTTAAATATCGCATTAAAAATCATGGTAGATATCAAAATTCATCATATGAAATGCCAATTCTAAAACTGTAATCAGATCCAAGATTGAACCAGGAACAAGTTTTTTTTTTTTAATATATTTACGTGGGCGGAGCCTAAGTCATGACGTCACCGGGAGGCTGGCAGCGGCCCAAGGCTTTTTGCTGCCCTGGCGTAGGTACGGGGGGCACGTGCCCCCCCCCCCATGAAAATGCGGAGCCCCCCACAGTGGGGGGGCAGTGCCCCCCTTAGGTTTATGGGATGGGGCTAGATTGTGTGTGTGTGTTGTTGGGGGAAGGGGGAGAGTCTAGGCAAACGCTAGAAATGTAGCCTTTTCGCTCCTGGCTTTGTATTTGCCGAGCCAAAACCCCCAATGTTCCCACGGTAGTTAGCCACAGACAAGGCACACACGCTAGTTAGCCACAGCCAAGGCACACACGCTAGTTAGCCACAGCCAAGGCACACACGCTAGTTAGCCACAGACAAGGCACACACGCTAGTTAGCCACAGCCAAGGCACAGAGATTAGGCGAATTTTGGTGAGAGAAGCCGTAAGAAGCCGGCTTCTTACGGCTTCTTGCGGCTTCTCTCTCGTTTTCGTGCCTCGCCAGAACGGCTGACAGTGGTGTTCGAGGCTCGCCCGCTCGGCGCTCACAGCTGATAACTGTAAACAAAACAGCCCCCACTGACGAAAGTGTACGTCGAATGAAAGCCATTAATAAGTTACGATAACTGACTGACGATATTGTGAATGGATCACAACACATATCCTTCACATTAATGGTTTTTTTCTCCATAAACCAAGGGACTTTTAATAGGGCAAGGTAAAGAGGCGGGCACCTACGGACATCATATGGGGCTGGCGGGTCGATTTTCCACATTAGTGACTTATTTTTTTTATTAACTGTTTGCACCTGATGGCAAGGGCAGGTATTAATGAGGGATTCATTAACTGGCCATCATCTGCCGCCAGTGCCCGGGATTTTCCGCTTTGGGGGGGTTGGGTGATTTATATTTGCTTGGAAGATAGGGGGCTGTTTTTCATTCTGGCAAATTTTTGGCATTAAATTAATCTCTCTCTCTCTCTCTCAGCTTAAGGGAATTACTGTATGGGTATATGGGACTCAAAAAAATACTTTCTCAACTTTACTTTTTAGTGTTTTAAAAACTGCAAAATATTGCAGCTAAACTAGCTATTGGAGGAGCTAGAAAGAAGGATCACGTTATCCTATATAAAAGAGTTAAAGTGGTTAACAATTAAAGACAGATATATTTATGAAAAATGTTTCGCTTTTTATAAGGCTGTCAATGGGTTGACCCGGGAGTGGTATCTAGTTTTCCATTGTCAGGGAAAATACACCCCAGTACAACAAGGCAGCTAAAAAGACCTTTATGGGGCCAAGAGCCAGAACAGACTGGTCCCAAAGACCCATCACTGTAAAAAGGGCCCTTTAAAAACTATGGAACAATTTGCCTTCATGCATCATTAATTATGGAGGTCTATACTTTAAGTCTTGACTTATAAATTTACTTTAATTGACCCTAAGTAAAACTATAATTTGTTTCCCCATATCAAATAGCAGTTGCATATTTTGTATTTTTTTAAAAAGTATTTGAAGTGACTTTTAGTTCTTATTGTTTAATGTTATAATTAAATTTTCCCTTTAATTTTTCGTTTGACTTTTTTTTTATGTATTTTTTTTTATTTGCGTGACTTTCAGAAGTTTCATTTTTAGTATATATTGCATAGAACATCTGTGATGTAATTTTTGATAGTAACACCATGTTCCATGGCAATAAGATATTTATTTATTTTTTTACCCCCCCTCTCACTCTTTCTCTCAGAGTCTTCTCCTTCATCTTGGGGTCGGATAACACTTCATGCAACCGGCACATACATACTTGAAACATAGCCCTGTTACTATTGCAGATTAAACCTTGCTATGAAAGGAAATAGAGACAGCACAGCATTATGAGTGTTTGTTCATACATGACAATAGTCATGTTCATAGTTTCATCCTAAAATTTTACCGATGTTTCCCACCTTTATAGATAAACAGGGTAAATATACAAGGAAATGCAAAATAATATAAAAAGTATGTTGTTGATGTGTACCTTTATAGAAGTTTTATAAGGACAAGTAAAAATTAATAACAGAAGCAAATAACCCAAAACTATACACTAAAATAAAAATTTTATTTAAACCTCAGATTTTAATGCACAAAGGGCCAGTGTAATACTGATTGGTCAGATAATTGCAACCAAAGTAGCTAGTAAATACGATTAACATTCATATTCAACAAAAACAATTTCTTATAACTAGTTTCATAATTTTGTATTTCCTATATGCAGAAAAAACTCTTGACCATAACCTAATCCTACTTAATGTCACCAAACCGAAAGTATTAGGTTATACACTGATGCTCCTGTAGTACTTTTTCAAAGTTTAGTGTATACACACAACCCTCGCTTTACGGGGCCTTTAAAATAACAAATATCGGCTTCAACACTTTTTCTGCCAGTCCCGGGATATGCGTGCTTTTACGAATAAGTTCAGTATAGCGTTGTGCGGTTCTGATTGTTTTTAATTGCCCTGTATTGTGTAGTATTTGTGATGGCTGCATGTATGTAAGTGTACGAACTTTCGTCAGATGTAACGGACAAAGTTCACGATACACGGAATTAGTCGGAAATAGGAACTTCACCTCATATAACAACCACAATTTGCTATGTGCGAAAAAATTCGGACACTCGGATAATTTTAAAACCCCGCATCCTTCCCCAATTTGTTTCGTCAAAGCGAGAGTAATCATTTACACCATTAATTATATGTCAACATAAAAATCAGGTACACCAAAAAAAAGCCATTAATCCTTCTTTTATAAACATTTCTAATTTAACCAAAATATACAGAAATACAACCCTATATATATAATATATATATATATATAATAATTAAAATATATTTTATATATATATATTATGTAATATTAATCTTAAGAACAAGGGCTCCACCCCCTATCTTCTTCTTCTTATAGCCAAACAAGCTTGGGGACATGGGGAAACCGGGGTTTTTGGGTGGGGGAGCACAACACATAAGGGAAATATGACCCCCACAAAAAAAACCTAAACTAGGGAAATTTCCCTAGTTCATAGACTTTATCGGGGCCCCTATTTCCCTTATATGTGGGCTCCCCCACCCAAAAACCCCGGTTTCCACCATGTCCCAAGCTTGTTGTCATAAGAAGAAGAAGATAGGAGGTTGAGCCTTTATTCTAAAGATGACAAAACTCTCAGACCCCAAACCCAGCACCCCCCTCGAGCCCATCGAGCTGTGCACTAACCTAACCTAACCTGACCTGACCTAACCTACTGGGCTTTGTTTTTCTCAAGAACCTGAAATTTAATATCGGCCATGTAGGCAAAGTAAGGATCGGCACTCATTAAAATTAAACAGATGTGTTAAGGACAGTAAGTATAACACATAGAGCCAACATTTGGGTCGCTTACCTTTGGGGCCCTGGTTTTTAAGATTTTCCCCCAACGCAATGCTAGTCATTTCCACAATACCTATCCACTCTACCTACACATTAATATTGTTCATGTCCGTCAAAAAGTAAGTAATGAAAACTTAGATATCTTGCAATGTTTGTGGTTTGGGAAATTCGGATGATGGTGAAGGTTTATGGTTTCTCTCGTCTCCGTCGGCGAGAGTTCCAACCTTTTCACGTTCTCAACAAGTGTGAGAGATCTTAAGAAAACCCAAAAATTTGGGGCATAATGAATCAGCGAAAACGTTTCCGGTCTGGTTTTGATTTTCATAATTAGTAAATTAGAAAAAAACGTCTTGTGTTGATGTTTTAAAAGACTCGAGGTGGTGATTCACCAGACGACGCTCTCCTATCACCATGTCATTCATTTAGCTTTTATTAGTGTGGTCCGAAAGTTAAGCCCGTGCTACTAAATGTACAAATCAGGCTACTTTCTGCCATATTATCAGTGAAATTTAGCAAAAAACTAACGTTCGCAGCTAGGCCCTATCGTCACCCTGATAAGACATGATCTTCTTTCACCAGTTTAAATTTGTCCTGTCGTGTCATTAACCTTTGTATATTCTTGTTCGGGTCTTAAGGTATGTCCGTTCTAATGTACATCTAGTGTTACTTGGTCCTGTTATCTGTAATTACAGTTTTCTACGCCGATCCCTCACTGTGTCAAAATCTCTGCCCCCCCCCAATTTTTGTTATTCGACGTCACGGCAAAAAGGGGGAAGTGTAACCCGTCCCTTCCTACACCTCCCCACACAACGCCGCTGCTATTTCCCCCTCCCCGCCCTCCCACACACCCTCACACACCCCCCACCTTCCCACACACCCCTCCCCGCGGCCCCCAAAGGCTTGTTGGGTGCGTATTGTCCCGCTAAAACAAGGCTGCAACCCTTTCCCAGGACAGGTTGTTCTTCTTCTTTTGTGACCTTTTCTGTTATTACGTTTTGTAGGTCGTCTCTGTTTTTCGGGAAAATTTTTAGGAGGGATTTAAAACGGGTATTTGGAAGGAGAAAGGGGGGGGATAAAATAAACCCCAAGTCGTGGGAGACAATAGAGGAATAGCTAGAAGGGATGGGTAAAGTGAAGCAAAGGAGGGGGAAAAAGTGCAATGGTGGGGGAAATGTGAGATTAAAGGGCGAGGAAGGAAAAAAGGACAAAACAGGGACGAAAGAGATGAAAAGGAAGTAGATGGAGATAGGGGAAAAGGTTAAATATGGGGAGGAGGGGATGGATAAAAAAAAAACAGAGAGAAGTAAAAGCGCTTATTGGGAAAGGCTAGGGCAAACATGGAGGGAAATTGTAGAGGAACAAGGGAGAAGGGGAGGGGGGGTGGGGATTGGTATACTTTTCTTAGAGGAGAGGAGACAGGGAGCAACCGTCGTAGTTTAAATTTTTAGTGGGAGACGAAGTGGTGAAAGGACCTGAGAGTTTAAAAGGGGGAGTAAAGAATTTTTGGGGGAGGGGGGGGGGGCATGATGAGCAGGTAGTTAGGTGAAGAAATATAGAAGTAAAAGGAAAGGGATAGATGGGGAAATGGAAAAACATTTCAGAAAGGGAAAAGAAAAAAGGAGTTCTTAAAAAAGCTAAAAAATGGGAAAGCAGCGGGCAGGGTGGTAACCAAAACGAATTGTTAAAGAAGGGGGTGAGGGTATGGTGGAGGGGGTTGTATAGGTTTTTGGCAGTTTTGGGCAGGAAAAGAGAGTCCCAAAAAATGGAATGGGGGGAGGGTTACTCATTACCAAGGGGAGGTCAAAAAAAAGTAGAAGCCTTGAAAAATTATCGACCAATACAGTAATGGATCGGTGGGAAAGATATTCAGGGGTTTAAATGGTAGGAAAGTAAATGTTTGAGAGAAATAGATAGGGGGAGGAACAGAATGGCTTTCGCAGGGATAGGAGGGGTGAGGAAACAGTTCGTATTTATTTCAGTGATAGAAAAAATGAATGGGATGGGTGGAAGCAAAACCTTGCTTTCCCTTGACATTAAAAGGCTTATGATAGGGTAATAGGGTTTTGTTTTGTAGACTACGTTGGGAATTGGGATTAGTGACAAAATCAGCATAATGATAGTATGTTGAGGACACACGGGCATGTACAGGTTGGGGACTAAACAGAGGGGAGGTAGCAAAGGGGGGGTTAAAGGAGGGCTGCGTGTTACACCGTTATTTTTTTGGTTATATAAGGGGAATTTAGCAATTAGGTTGAGAAATTCGGCTATGGGATAAGGGTTGGGGGGAAAAAATTGAGCGTTAGCTCACATGCTGACGCATAGTTGTATGAGGAGGACAGTGGAGAAACTTCGGGAGAGCTAATATAGTCGCACAGTATGGGAGGGTTTTTGGGGATGAAATTTAACAGTGAAAAAAGTCGGGTCCTGGTTAAAATGGAGAGGCGGGGAGAGAGGGTGGGGTTGGGAAATGGGAACTGAGGATAGGGCGCCCCGAGTCAATAAAATACCTAGGTATCACGGTAGATGGAGGGGGCGAAGGACGAAAAGGATAAAAAAAGGAAAAGCAATCAGGGGGGGGGAAGGCTTGGTATTAGGGAAATGTAGGGGAAAAAAGGTATGAGGTAGAAAAGGGTTGTGGAAAGGCATGGCTACCGAGCTCATGTATGGGGCAAGTGTATGAGGGGACGGGAGGAGAGTGGACAAGTTAGGGTAGTACAGAAAAGGGAGGAGACTTTCCTAGAGGGAAAAAGGGATGTGCAGTGGAGGGAAACGGGGGAGGCAGGGTGGATACCCTTTTGGGGGGAAAGGAAATCAGTGCTTTAAATTTCAAAACAGGCTTAGAAAATGGATGAAAAAACAGGGGCTCGAAAAGTTTAGAGTGGATAGGACAGAGTAGTAAAGGGATAGATCAAGCAAAAGGTGGGGGAGGAAGTGTGGGTTACAGGGGTTTCACAGATAGGTACCCAGTCTAGTGGGGGGGGTTAAAGCGAAAGGGGAAGACCCAAATTCGAGGAGGGGAGGGGGATTGGAGACAGGGAGGAGGGTAAAATTTTTCTGAATTTGGGACAAGGGGGAAACCACACCAAAATGTGGGTCTTTATGATGGAGCTTGGGGAGTGGGTTTTATTTAAAGCAAGGACAAAACTCTGGGGGTCAATAGTAGAACATATAGATGGGGGAAAGAAGGAAGCAAAATATGTCAAAAGTGTATGGGTAACTAATGAAACTGTAGATCACCTGGGAAATGGTCCAAGGGATGATGAGGGAAAAAGAGCGGCTTATACAATATGGCACGGGAGGAGGGGGGATCAGTGGGTGAGTGGCAGAGGGGAAAATAGATGGGATAATGGAATTTCTTTTAGGTTGAGTAGGGTACAGGGCACCCAAAAGAAGAATCTGAAGGGTTAAAAAATTTTGAAAAGGCTTGGTAAAAAGACAGAGAGTTAGGGCCTAATCTACAAGCCCCAGGGAGCAGCCGGAAAATAGGCTTTGAAATGCGACTGAAAAAACCGGGTTTAGCTCCCACCTAGAAGAATTGTCAAAATCGGGGGCGAACGAAACTTCTCCCTTCTTTCCTCCTGTAGCCCTTTCTTTCCCCCCCACCGTGGGGGGAGAAGGGCATAACAGGGGAGTATAGACACGACATAAGTCCTCCCATACCTACCCTCCATAGCCTACATTCCCCCGCAATCTTTATCCCCAACCTGCTTTAAAAACCTTAGTTTTTTTTACTATTTTTTCTCTCTTCATTTCTCCCATCATTAGCAAGTAAAAAAAGGATTCCCCCCCCCCCTCGTGTATCCCCTATCCCCCTTCCCGTCTCCTACACTCCCAATATGGTGTATCAGCCTCCCCCTCTCCTGTCAAACTGCCACTCTATTTTCAAGTGTTTAAATTTTCCCTTTTTCCTCTACAAAATAAGGGCCCGGGCCTGCCCCTCCCTACTCCCAGCCTTTACCTCGTGTTCCCGCCCCTTGCCTTCACCAACATCGCTTCCCCAATCCCTGCAGCCCGTCAAGTTCTTCTCTTTCCTACATACCACTTTAAAAGTGGATTTTCCCCCCATACCCGTCTCCACCCAGCTATCCCTTTTTTCTATTCTTATCTTACCTCCTTGGTTCTTATCCTGTCCCAGGTTTCTACTAGGTTTTCCCTCCTTTTCCACCTCTCTAATTCCTTTATCCATGATTGTTGAGCTTGTCCCAACCTCCTTCAGGATCTGCTTCACCCATCTATCCTCACTAAGTCCCTCTATTTTCTTTAGCAGGTTAAGTTTCCCTTTTAAAATCCTTTCCCTGAATGTGCTCCACCCCATATCTCCTCGAATGGCCTCCACAGCTGTGCTGGTTGGGGCTCCTAATCCCCATCTACCCCATAATGTTCTGTGTCCTCTCTAGCTTAGTAATGTCTCCCTCCCGATAATAGGTTATCTCAGACCCATACAAGCAATATGGCACTGCCATTCCTTTCCAAAGACTCCTACCTACTTCATATTTGTTAATTGTCCTACTTCCCCCGTTAATGATCATGCCTGTCATCCTCCTAGCCTTTCCCTCATTAGTTTTCCTTTGTCTTTCTCCTCCAACTTCTTCCTTACTTACTTCCAGTCCTAAGTATGTATACCTATCTACCACCTCTAGAATGTTGTTCCCTAGAACCCATTGACCTTCCCCTCTGCTGTAGAATTCCATCACCTTACTCTTCCTGACACTGAACCTAATGTTCCATTCCCTTCCATAACTGTTGACTATTCCCAGCAACTCCTCCATGTCTTCCTTCCTCTCTGTCATGAGAACTACATCGTCTGCATAGGCTAAACATCCTAGTTTTCTATTCCCCACTCTGACTCCCTTCTCTGACTTTCTGATCCTCACTATCAGTTCCTCCATGTAGATGTTGAAGAGTGTTGGAGAGATAACACATCCCTGCCGGACTCCTATGTTATTCTTCATCCATCCTGTGCTGATATCTCCTAGTGTGAACTTTACCTCATTTTCCTTATACAACTCCCTAATTACCTGCACCACCTTATCATCTACTCCTAGGTGTGCCAAGAGTCTCATTAATTTTCCTCTATCAACCGAGTCGTATGCTTTCTCAATCAAGGGCGTAGCCAGGAAAAATAATTGTGGGGGGGGCACCCCCCAATGATGGTTGAGGGATGGGTGGCGAGCGAAGCCAGCCTTATCAGCTGGGGGTCTGGGAGGCGCTGTATATATATAAGCCCCCCAGAATTTTTTTTTGAAGATATGACTTAATTGGGGGCATATTAATTGAGCCCTATGGGGGGTCATTTATTAGTTCTTTGCATGATATTCAATATAGTAAAATTGATGAAATTATACCATACACTCCTAAAGTAGATGTGTTGAATTGGGGGGAGCCATGGCCCCATTGGCCCCCCCTCTGGCTACGCCCTTGCCCCCGGACTCTACGTAGCCTTAGTACTGTGGCTTTCATGCACAAGGCTATATATATACACGCGTACTTACTGTTGGTGGTGGTGCTCTAACATGGAGGGTCACCGTGATGCGAGGCAGCAATGCAAGGAGTAAAGCCACGTACTAACAAGGCTGGCCAAGGCTGCACCAGGGAAGCGAGATAACAAGGAAAAGATAAGATAAGATACTTTGATCCTATCTAGACACTTTGCAAGTACACTCAATCTGCAAATTCATGGACCCCGGACCTGTCCCTTTTCCACTCAACTTTCCACCTTCTTCTGATCCCAGCTGGATTAACCTAGCGCCATATGAAGGGTGGTGGCGGGGTTAGTGGAAGAGATTAACTCAAATATTTCACAACTTCTGCTATGCACTCTCTCTCTCTCTCTTTCTTCTTTCTTTCCCTACTCCACCATCCTGTCTCTTCCTTTCTCTTTCTCTCTCTCTCTCTCCTTATTTACCTTGCCCATTAAGTTAGATACTACTCTACTACTACTACTACGTACTATACTCTAAGCTATTATATACTACTACTACTTCAAGAAATAAGTACAAGTCTATCATAAATAATTTAGGGTGGTCCTTAAAATTGGTCTCGCTGAGGATGTCGAGGGTCATTTGAACGCTAATGACCTCCGACCCGCCTACCGAGCCCTGAAGAAGCTCCGTTAGAAGTCTCCTTCTCGGGCGAGTGCTATTCGAACAGCAGATGAGCGCCTCGTGTCGGACATGGATGGACAATTGGCTCGTTGGGCTGAGTACTTTGGGCAGTTGTTCACGGTGGACCCTCCAACTGAGCAGCTTCACACCACTGGGTTACAGGAAGTGGATGCCGATCCTCCCATTGACGAAACCGCATCCTCTCTTGACGAAGTCAGAGAGGCTGCAGCAAAGTTGAAGGGTGGAAAGGCAGCTGGTGTTTGTAATATCAATGCGGAGCTCCTGAAAGCTGGGGGTGAGGCCATGATCCGCGGGTTGCATGCTGTCCTGACTGCCGTGTGGCAATCAGGTACCATTCCTCCTGACTGGAAAAGGGGGCTGGTCGTCCCTATCTGGAAAGGGAAAGGGGACCGTCAGGACTGCAACAATTACCGCGGTATTACACTGCTCAGCGTACCAGGCAAGGTGCTTGCCCATCTATTGCTGACACGAATTCGCAGTCATCTGGTGAAGCATCAGAGACCTCAGCAGTCTGGGTTCACGCCTGGTAAGTCAACAACGGACCGTATCCTAGCACTTCGTGTCCTGGTGGAACGCCGACGTGAGTTTCGACAGGGGATGCTTGCAGCCTATGTTGATCTCAAGAAGGCGTTTGACTCAGTGCATCGTGAGTCACTCTAGGATCTTCTGCGACTTGGAGGGATTCCTGCAAGGACTATTGGTTTGATAACTGGTCTGTATTCTGGGACTGAGAGTGCTGTGAAGTGTGGGGCAGGTGTATCCAGCTTCTTTCCTGTGAATACAGGAGTGAGGCAAGGATGCGTCCTTGCCCCATCACTTTTCAACGCTTGTATGGACTGAGTATTGGACAAGGTTGTAGATCAAAGTGATTGTGGAGCATCCGTCGGCAACACCAAGATCACTGATCTTGTTTTTGCCGATGATGCAGTAATCTTTGCTGAGTCGCTGGAGGTCCTGGTGACGGCTCTCGAGGCGCTGCACGAGGAGGCAAAGCCTTTGGGACTTGAGGTCTCCTGGCTCAAGACCAAGGTCCAGGTGTTTGGAGACTTACTAGATGAAGCAGTACAGTCTGTTCATGCGTGTGGCGAGGACATTGAGATCTTGGAAAGTTTTACATAGCCTACCTTGATAGCGCAGTCCATAATGACGGCGGGTCACGTCAAGAAGCCTTACGGTGGATTGGCATAGCCCACGGTGTTATGGACTCGCTCAGCGGGAGTATTTGGCGTTGTCGGTACCTGTGCAGGAGGACAAAGATCCGGATCTTCAAGTCGCTTGTGATCCCTGTCTTACTCTATGGTTGTGAGACATGGACACTAAATAGTGACTTGAAGAGACGAATCAATGCCTTTGGTAATAAGTGTCTTCGCAGAATCATGGGGTATCGCTGGGATGATTACGTGTCAAATCAGCGATTGCACCGTGAGATTGAATCGAGGCCTATTACCTGCATAGTCCGTCAGCGCCAACTTCGGCTATATGGGCATGTGGCACGCTACCCTGAAACCGATCCTTCCCATCGGGTTGTATCTGTAAGAGACAATCCGGCGTGGAGGAGGCCAAGGGGGCGCCCACAAGGCTCGTGGCTGGGGCAAGTTGATGCTTCTTGTCGAGAGCTGCTTGGTATGGGAAAGGAGCCTGCATGGGAACTCGCGCGTGGTGACCCCCGGGAGTGGCGTCGTAGGGTGGGTGAGGCGACGCGCCCCCCGGCGTATGCCCCCAATGATTGATTGATTAAAATTGAAACTCGGAAAGTCTAAGCTCCAACCCCCGGGATTATTTGGAATAGTCAAGAAAATTCTCCTGGAGAATTCTTTTCTCAATCTGACAACGTTTACCCCTCCCTCATCGACCTTGAAGTTTCACCCTGAGGATCAAAAACAACAATCCTTTTAAAAAAAAATTGTGCCATTCATTCCCAAAATGTTAGCTTATAACACACAACATACAGTGTTTTATAAATGGTTACCTCATTACACAGTTAAATGACCACAATCCACAGTTAATATCAGTGAAAAAAGAAACACCCGAAAATTTGACCATTTTCGAACTTCACAAATCTTAAGCAAAATGTCTTTCTACCTCAAACACATAGTTTGTAGCGGCTGTAGCCCAACGTAAATCAAGTGTAACTGCAGTATATTTTAACACAACATGGAAGTATAATTTTTGTTCCATGAACACAATCTGAGTCTCTTTAGAAGACTAACAGACTACTCACAAGGCTCCTAGGCCCGTCCGACTTATAGCGCATTTTCGCGGCCGCTCTGGCCCGGTCTGGACTGGGCTAGTCCCGGGCGGCCACTGTTTTTGCGAGGCAGTTTAGACCGGGCTGGAACGGACTGGGCCGGGCTAGGCCAGATAGCAGGACCAGGTTGGACTAGTGTGGGGAGAACTGGCGCATGCGCACTACAGTCAGCGGGGAAGGCGACCAGGAGCTTCTCGTGCTGCTGATAAGACATGCAACACCATGATGGCCGACCATAAGACTAAAGTATCACAGGCGTGGTAGTTGTAAAGTCTTCAGCACAGGTTAAAAGGCGGACGACAAAAAGGATATTGACAAGATGGACGCCTGCCGCCTCCACAGTTCAGTTCAGTACCGCCCACTCGATCCCCCAGCCAATAGGAACGGCGAATGGGACGGGGCCAGTCTCGATGTATTTTCGCGACCATCAGTCCACCCTGACCCGGTCCGGACTGGACTGAACCAGGGCGGTGAACGTCACGAAAATGCGCTATTAGTGCTCCTGCTCCTGGTGGGCCGCCACACCAGCAGCCACGGTCTTCTTTCTGGAGTCCGGGAACTCCGCGCGATGACGAGAGACAACTTGGAGGAGAAATTGCAGTTGCTCCTCATCCTGAGTTAGCCTTCGGTTGTACTCCTGGATGAGGGCAACTCCTCGCTCCGCGTGGTCGTTGATGACCATTATCCCCTGCACGAAGGCCGCCGCTGTCCGGAAGTCTTCCCGCTCCAGCCAGGTCGCGGGATCGGCGTCCTGCAGATCCTAGCAGATCCTGCCGGCGGGATGGTTTCTGTGGAGATGCTGAACGCCACACTCTGTTTTGGTTAAATGTTCGTCGTAAGATAGACATATACACCCAAAATAGGTACTCAGTGAATGCTTACATACAAGTAGATATTTCCTGAAGCCTCATTCTGCTTGAACTTGTGTTTTTTTATGAAAAGACGATTTTTAAAGATTGAGTTTTCAAGTATTCAATTGTTTTGCCAATATTTTCACCAAGTGTAGATAAATAAAATGATAAACTACATTTTTTATTAAGAACTGTTTCAGTTGTTGTATTGAAGGGTAATTCTGATATGTCCCAAAGAAGTACAGAGAATTTACGGTAAATGATAGATCATTCAGCCTCACAGAGCAGAGGATGTGACAGCCTGAGAGACAGGTTTTGAGCGTGAGCTTATTAGAAAACTCCCCATTATAAATTTACGCACGCTACCCTCCCGTAGCTTGACGGGATAATCTCCTCACCGGCGGGCTGATGCCCGCTTTGTACTTTTTTGCTGCTGTACTATGTATATTTATGTTGTACATGCTTGTACTGTATTATATATATGCTGTATGTTTTAATTGTACAATAAACCTTTACAAATCAAAATTATAAATTTACGCTATTATCCACGTACCGTGATTACCCACAGGTGTTCTAACATAGTTTTTGAATAACCATACCAATATACACTCAATAGAAAGCATTACGTTTTTCACAATGTGGTAAACTAATGATATTGATAGACTAGAGCAGCGTTTCTCAACCTTTTTACCCTTGTGGAAGGAACCCTTGCAATAATTTTCATGTCTCAGGGAATCCCTACATAAAAATTCTTACAAATCATTATTAATATCTTTCTTTTTCTTTTATAAACTTCATTTTGGGTTCATTTTGTGCCTTCATACGTGCAGAAATAGGGTTCTGTCACAGTATTAGGAACTGTCTCTTAATGCCACCACGCTTCCCTGGGGTTCCTGGCTCGATAGCTGACATGTTTACCACGCTTGTTGTATTGGTTGTTACGACAATTCAGACTTCACTTTGACCACCGACTGTACACTGTTACCAAGTTTGAGTTTCCGTTTTCGTGTTGTATTGGTTGTTACGACAAAGTATTCAGACCAAGACTTACATAATGACCACTGCAATAATGATGAAAAAAAGATGTGATACATGGATCTTGTCTAGACAAAAATTCGTGCGTGCCAAGAAGAAAGTGATTGACGATGCAACTTGCTACCACTCCAAGATGAATGTAAGCAATGCGCGGGGCTCGTACTGGGGTATGGTTTATTTCCAACACGAGAGAAGGTTACAGTGTTTTATGATTCCTGGAAGTGTTTGTGATGGACAGGAGAAAAGCAATCGTCAATTCTTATAATGGAAAGGCAAAAGTTTGAACCAATAGATAAATGAACGAACTTTGTATACAAATTATTGAATACAAACGAAAAATTCCGAGTCGTAGAATCTCATTTATCTAAAGAAAAGTTCAGTATTTGTTATCCTTCGTTATTAGTTATCTGGAAAGTATTTAACAAAAAGTATTTTCCATCATTACTACTTGTCTTTTTCAGCCTTATATAAGCTACAGAAAAAATATATAACCGCGTTTTGCCTTATTATTCACCGTTTTCACTTGTCTGCATGCATGAGTAAAGGAATCCATGTCCTCAATTATTTCACATCTACATACACGTATAGTGTATACGATTCCTTATCTTAATACTAACACAAAACTAACAACTGTTGACAACTTTATCCGTCAACTTTAAAGTCAGGACAGCCCTTACCAGAGCCTAAGCCTTATGGTGCTCTAAGCAGAAATAGATTTTGGCCCCATCCCTTAACCCAAATTCAAGTTCTCTTATGTAGTACTAGGACATTATAGGTGCTCTTTGGGAGCCCACTGATGGCAATGGGGCCTTAGGTAGTCGCTGTATTAGTTCGTTTATGCCTTTGGCCGGCCATGGCTTTTTCTGTACTTATGAGTCCTACTTTACACCCCCTAAATCACGGCTTGTCCCTTGTGGTCAAGCGTAGCGACACAACACTCTTCAACAGTTCTTTATTAGTAAGATTTGGTTGTCTTGCGTCTGTATTTGACGTAGCTGGCGTCGTCCTCAGGCACTGGCGGCACGGGCTTCACCTTCCTAGTCCTGGTCCTGGGCTGTGCTACCCTGGTGGGGGGCTGAACGTAGTGCTGGTCTCTAAACCTCTCGTAGGCTTCATCGTCCTCCCTGATGGGGGGCTTGCTCTGGGTCTGTCCATGTTTATGCCTGGTGCCTCGGCGTTTCCTCTCCGGCAGTGGGGCAAACAGGATCTCGTTCCTCTTAGCGCTGCTGATGTCCTCGTTCACATCCCCGGAGGTAGGAGATCGGCTCACGGCCTTGACCTGCTGTGTGGTCGTAAACGTGAATGTCTTCTTCAGGATGTCATTCGGCACGCTTGATTTGTACCAGTCACGGGCGCGTTTGTCCACCCACCTACGGATGTGTGCCTTCGTCAGACCACCCGAAGGTCTCTTGGGGTCTGTCGTCCTGGGTCGGGGCGGCTTAGGGCGAGACGGGTGCTTCCTCCTGGGTATCTCGTGGGTGCGTTTGGGTATCTTCCGATGCTTGGGTCTTTCCTTCTTCCACCACTTGGGGTCAGAGTAGAGAAAATCATCAACTGAATCCTGGCATTTGGCGGTCTTCGTGTCCTCGTCCTCCTCCCCTGACTCCGGGCGGATGACGCAGCGTGGAGGGGAGCAGGGCGGGTGTTTCTCTACCTCGTGGTATCTGGGCAGCTTCCAGTAACACATCTTACGTCTGGGGCGCGTCGGGTTACGAAGGACGCGAGGTTTACACTTACGCCCCCGTTTTCCCGGCCAGGTGGGTTTGGGTTTGGGCGGCGGGGCGGGATACACGTCTCTGATAAACGCGTCCGGCAAGATGTTATTGACGAGGAAGTGGTGGCTGGCGATCTTGACCTTCCTCTTGCAGCAGAGCACGTCACCATTCTCCTGCAGCTCGAAGGACAGGGTCTCTCTCGGCCTCTTGTTGCACCAGTACTTGATGAAGCGAAGCACGGACGACAGGAAACGCTCACACAGGCCAGTGTCCCACGCAGGCTGGAAGGCGGAGGGAGAAAGCGGGAAGATAGGATAAATAAGAGGAAAGAAAAGAAAGAAATTAAAAGACAGAATAAGAGAAGACAACTAACTAAAGACCCAGATAGCAAGAAGAAACTCGTCAGAGAGTGCCGTTGAAAAAGGCTAGACTCCCGGGGCCAGATGCTGAGAGCGAGCTAGGGCGCCCTATCCACTAGGGCGCCTGTGGTAAGGCGAAACGCCCTCCCACCGCTATGCTCAGTCGAGAATGCTGCCTTAGTGGCAACGCTAAAGGCGCTGAAAACTAAGGCATGGTCAGACCCTGACTTAGTGAGGTGCTGTGGGCCTTTGACAGACATTTATCTTCTGTTTATAAGGCAAATACAGCCTTGTTTCAGTTCCTACAACGTAACAATTGGTGTTTACGTAATAATAGTATTGCAAGGTGCGTATGAATTGATCGTTAAAGATTAAATGCGGCATTATAGGGTGTTATATGCTTACGATAGAAATGTTGTGTTGTGTGTTGGTTGGCGGGCGGGCGGGCGGCGGGCTAAGCGACGACAAGTGTCACCAAGGGTGCTCCGCCCGCACTAAAATGCTGTACTAATACACGGTATTATCATACTACCAGATGATATTTAGGACAACTGAACATACTATCATCTTCACAAGACATTAGTGCATATCATGAATGTATAAAAAATACAGTAAACTATACCTATAATAAGATAATGAGAGCAAAATGAAATCGTGTATAAACATTTTTTTCTTTCACTTTTTTTATTCAACTTCTCCTTATTCCTGCAATTTTGCTTGCATTAAAATTTCACTCACAGTCTCGGAATCAGCACAGTTTTCCGCTTATCATGGTATGTGGCACGTCCCAATGCAAAAATGTTTAGGTGGTCAAAACCTCTGATGAATGTCATACATGTGACAAACAGTTTTCGGCGGGCCGCGGGGCGAGCGTTACCTTAGTGCAGATGTGAGGGAGGGAGGGACAAAAATTCTTGTTTTGGTGGAGAAGTGTTCAAGCCTTGTGATTGGTCAAAGCTGCCTAAGCAGCGCTCAGACAGGCAGCGTGATTGGCTAATAGGATTCTCGGACCACGCCCACACCTTGGGCTTTGGAGGTGTATGGCAGGGCAAAAGCGCCTGAAATATCGACTGTACATGGGCTTGAGCCGGTGCCTTAGCCGGGCCCGTTACAAAAGCGCCTGAAGACCGGTAAAGCGCTCTTTTCGCCTTACCTCTATGGCACTTCTCAGCATCTCCCCCCCGACCAACAACTGAACTGAACTGAGGATAGATTACGAGTATGGAATTAAAGGAAAGTAAAGAGGATGATAATGTAAAGACGGTATGGGATTGAAGAGAAGGAGGAAATTGTTTGGTAAGCCTGTAGCTGTAGTGAGGTGATTGCAGGCTTGTTGTTAGAGAGTAGTACCTTGTCACACCAAGCTTCAGCTAACTGTGGCAGGGTTTGAGGGCAGTACAGCCTCAAAGCCGTCACCTCCTGGCCCTCTATCTCCCCGCCGATGATGTTAGGCACCTTCCCAAACTGATAATCTGCCCACCACTCCAACAGCGTCAACCTGAAAGCAAGAAAATGATGTAGCTGCAGACACTTCTCTCTACTGACATACATTATTCTTACATTATTCTCTCTCCTTAAACTTCTGCAACATTCGCGGCCTTAGATCTAACTTTCTATCTGTTGAACATCATCTCTCCTCCTCTAAACCTCATCTTCTTTTCCTCACCGAAACTCAGTTGTCTGTGAGCACTGACAGCAGACCTTTTTCTGTCTCCTCTTACTGTCTCTATTCTCATTTTAAATCCAAAGCTGGCTGTTGCGTATATGTGCGCAATGACATCACTTGCTCTCGTGCCCACGGCCTTGAATCTTCCGAATTTTCTACCATCTGGCTTCGACTTCAATGTCACTCTCTTACTAAATTTATCTGTGCTGTATATCTCTCACCCAATTCCTCTGAATATGTAAAATTCTTCGACTATTTAACATCAAAAGTGGAGCACATCTCATCTCATTTTCCTTTAGCTGAAATTTCCATTCTTGGGGACTTCAATGTTCACCACCAGCTTTGGCTATCATCTTCTTTCACTGACCAACCTGGTGAACAAGCCTACAACTTTTCTATTTTCCAAGACCTAGAGCAGCTGGTGCAGCACCCTACCCGTATTCCTGACCGCCTTGGAGACACGCCCAACATTCTTGATCTTTTCCTAACTACTAACCCTTCTGCTTACTTTGTGAAACTATTCTCTCCGTTGGGTTCCTCCGATCACAATCTTATTTCTGTAACCTGTCCTATCGCTCCGGTACCGTCTCGGGACCCACCTAAGCGGAGGTGCTTTTGGCACTTCAACTCAGCTAAGTGGGAAGACCTAAGGCAGTACTACTCTGATTTTCCATGGTATGATTACTGCTTCCATGTCAAAGACCCATCTCTTTGTGCAGAGCGCATAACTGAGGTCATAGTCTCTGGCATGGAGGCGTACATTCCACACACTTTCTCTAATCCTAAAGCCCGTCAACCTTGGTTTAACTCTGCTTGTTCTCATGCTGTCCGAGATAGAGAGGTGGCTCACAAACGGTACCGTAAGCATCCATCTCCTGAAACTCATGCCCTTTATATTTCTGCCCGTAATCATGCCAAATCTTTACTTCAACTTACCCAAAAACTCTTTTTCATTCATAGAAAATGTCAAAATCTTTCTGAATCAAATTCCTCTCGTGACTTCTGGCATCTAGCTAATAACATCTCTAACAATTTTTCTTCTTCATCTTTCCCTCCTATGCTTCACCCAGATGGCTCCACAGCTGTCTCATCTACTTCTAAAGCTGAACTCTTCGCTCAAAACCTTTGCTAAAAAATTCCACTCTGGTTGATGAAGGGCTTGTTCCTCCTTCTCCTCTACCCTCTGACTATATTATGCCTGTCATTAAGATCCTTCGGAATGATGTTTTCTTTGCCCTTTCTGGCCTAGATCCTCGGAAGGCTTACGGTCCTGACGGAGTCCCTCCTATTGTTCTCAAAAACTGTGCATTCTGTGCTTGCACCTTGCCTGGTCAAACTTTTCCGTCTTTGTCTATCTACTTCACCTTTCCTTCTTGCTGGAAGTTTGCTCACATCCAAACCTGTTCCTAAAGAACGGTGACCGTTCTAATCCTTCAAAAACTACCGTCCTATAGCTTGACTTCTTGCCTTTCTAAAGTTTTTGAATCTATACTTAATAAGAAGATTCTTAAGCATCTATCTGCTCACAATATTCTATCTGATCGTCAGTTACGGTTTCCGTAAAGGGCTATCTACTGGCGATCTTTCTAGCTTTCCTAACTGAATCTTGGTCATCCTCCTTTAGGGGTTTCGGTGAAACTTTTGCTGTTGCCCTTGACATATCAAAAGCTTTGATAGAGTCTGGCACAAAATCTTTAATTTCCAAACTACCCTCATTCGGTTTCTATCCTTCTCTCTGTACCTTCATCTTAAGTTTCCTTTCAAACCGTATATTGCAGGCTACTGTAGACGGACATTGTTCTTCTCCTAAATCTATCAATAGTGGTGTTCCCCAGGGTTCTGTCCTATCACCCACTCTCTTTCTATTATTCATTAATGATCTTCTAAGTCTAACTCAAAGCCCTATTACTCCTACGTGTGATGATTCTACCCTGCATTTTTCAACGTCGTTTATTAGACGTCCAACTCAACAGGAACTAAGTGATTCACGGAGAGATGCCACCGAGCGCCTAACTTACTGATCTTTCTATAATTCTGATTGGGGCAAAGCAAACCTTGTTTTGTTCAATGCCTCAAAAAACCAATTTCTTCACCTATCTACTCGACAAAACCTTCCAGATAACTATCCCCTCTTCTTCAATGACACTCAACTGTCTCCTTCTTCTACAATGAACATTCTAGGACTATCCTTTACTACAAATCTGAACTGGAAATCTCACATCTCATCTCTTGCTAAAACAGCTTCTAAGAAGTTAGGTGTGCTGTGGCGTCTGCGTCCATTTTTTTCTCCCTCCCAATTGCTTGCTCTCTACAGGGGCCTTATCCGCCCATGTATGGAGTATGTCTCACATGTTTGGGGAGGATCCACTCATACAGCTCTCCTAAACAGGGTTGAGTCAAAAGCTTTTCGTCTCATCAATCCCTCTCCTCTGACTGGACTGTCTTCAATCTTTAAATCACCGCCGCAATGTTGCTTCTCTTGCTCTCTTCTACCGTTATTTTCATGCTCACTGCTCTTCTGAACTTGCTAACTGCATGCCTCCCCCCCTCCCGCGGCCTTGCTGCACAAGACTTTCTACTCATTCTCATCTCTATTCTGTCCATCTTCCTAATGCAAGAGTTAATCAGTATCTTTACTCTTTCATCCCTCTCACTGATAAACTCTGGAACTCTCTTCCTGTTTCTATTTTTCCACTTTCCTATGACTTAAATCTTTTCAAAAGAAGAGTAACAAGACACCTCCCGAACTAAATCGGCTCACCCCTCTTTTTTATTTTATTCTCTTACTGTCTTCTTTATAGGGACTGGCAACTAAGCGGGCTTTGTGTTACCCATTTTTGTTGTGCCCGTGGCCAGTCCTTTGTGATGTAAAAAAAACAAAAAAACATACAGTCAGTCGCGTAGTTAACATGGGGGGTACGTGCCCCCCATGAGAATCCTATGCCCCCCACTAGACATGGCTGCCGTATTCTGTATAATGCTCTGATACCCACCACTGATCGGATCTTAGAATATGCCCTTATAGCTACCCTTCTATGTGGCATCAGAGTGGCCCCTGAGCTCCACATGCCTAGTGCCCCCCCCCCATACACAGCTGTGACCCCCCAGGTAACCCCTCCATTGATATATACCTAGCTACGCCACTGCTAGCAAAGCAATCGAGACCTTTAACAACCCACAAACTACGTAGCCAAAAAAAAAAAAAAGATTATATCCTACCCACAATCCTCTGCGACGCTGTTAATGAGTTCGAAGCACTAACGAACCCTATCAATATAAGCTGTACAAAAAAATACTGCAAAACTATACCAACACTATTACTAACTCACATTTACTAACATTCAAGACTTAGCTAACGTTACAGGTCAAAAATTAAAAATTATTGGTCAAAGGTCAAACAGGTAATGGCGTGGGAAGGAAATATGGGAAAGGTTTAGTGTTTCGAGGCAGTGTTAAGTTCTTTGAGTAATCCGGGACGAGCGACAATCGAGAGCGAGTCGGCAAGGGGGCAGGACGCGTGTGGAGGCAGCTGGGAGGAGGAAGATTGTGATTTTTGGCCAAACAACGCTATATTTTGTTGCTTTTCGTCATATTTCTACAGCGTAAGGTCAGTAAGTAGAGAAAGGGAGGGAGTGGGAAGAGAGAGGGATAGGAATGAGTGGGCAGTGGCGGATCTAAGGGGTGGCCACGGCCATCCCTGAAATCTCATTGGCCACCCCAGATCTGAGTCAGACTTCTAAAAAAATTCAACCATTATTTAGCGGCTATGCCATGGCCACCCCAAACTAGATATGGGTTCAGCTTTGGCCACCCCAGTCACCATGTCTTGGCGGCGCCACTGTGAATGGGGAGGGAGGGAGAGCTTACGTGTGATTTGAGTTTTTTTAGTCCTCCCTGCAAAGTAATGGTTGTTGCCTCGTTATCTTTCTGCTTTATATAACGTCAGATCGGCTATAGCCAGTGGCGTAGCTACGGGGGGCACGTGCCCCCCATGAGAATCCGGAGCCCCCCATGTGCACACCCCCACTGGCCATGGCTGCCGTAATCTGCTTGGACCTGTGACTGACGATATGCCCTAATACCCTTCTTTGTGGCATCAGAATGCCCCTGAGCTCCGCTTGCCATAGTGCCCCCATATACACAGCTGTGCCCCCAGGTGCCCCCTCATTGATAGAGACCTATAGCTACGCCACTGCTGCTGCATACAGTCGACCCCCCGGAAACCAATATTGTTTGTTAGTACACAGATGATATTTTATTTATATTTTTTTTTTACCTCTAATCAAACTATTTACACCCAACCAGGTGTAAGATTGGCATTTACTATGCCAATATTTTAACCCAACCAGTAGAGGAGCTTTTTTTTTTTACCTACAATCAAACTATTCATACTCCCAACTAAACCTATCTTTTCACCCAACTACTAAAAACTAAACTCTTAATATATATCCCTCCCCCTTAATGTCCCACACAAAACAAACACTGCATCCCCCACCACATCTCTTCCTTCCAGGCCACCGTGTTCTTGGGCGGCTGGTAGAGGTGTGTTCGGTACATAAAGTGGCGTTTAGACACGACCTTCCTCATCAGACCTTCGAACTGGGGGTGATTGGAGAGCAAGTCGTCCGTGGCCTTGGCACCGCGGTCCATCATGTCCACCTGGGAGGAGTAGAAGAGGCCCAGGCCATCCACCTCGCCCCAGTACACCTGCCAGTATTGTCCCGGGAAAGGGATGGTTCGCCTCGCCTTACTGCTGTTGTCGCCTAGGAAAAAAAAATTAAAAGTAAGTGTCATTAGGGAGCTTTAACCCATTCACGCCCAGATCTTTCCTTTGCTATGAAAAAAATTGTATGTTGTCGAGCCATAAAATTAAGAAAAGTCACTAAATATACCAAATTAGTTAGTCGACAAGGATACTAAACAGATCATATCTATAAAATATTGCTTAAAGTCACTAAAAATCGTCTAATGACACCTAATTTACAATGGAAATTACGTTCTGGGCCTCAAGGGTTAAAGATAGATAATAGAAGGTTAAAGATAGATAAATAAATTCATGGATGAAAGGTGGATATGGGGATGAAAGGTGGATATAGGTAGTATTAAGTAACAGGAACTACCTCGTGTAGGTTTCGCGACCTCTTGTAGCTTCCTTATTTTCTTATGTTTTTATATTCCTATCGTATTTTTTTAATGGCCACTAAGTGTGGTGTGAGTAATTACAGAGTGTGTGTGAGCTAATTGTCTACTTACTATACTACTACTACTACTACTACTACTACTACTACTACTACTACTACTACTGTGGAAATTATCCACCAACCACCCTCTCATAATTGGTAGAGTGGTGGTTTTGTTTCACCCCCCCCTTGTGAGTGAGGTATTTTCCGCTCGTCATAGGAGGGTGCGTAGGGATGTATATATATAATTATAATGGTAATGGGTAATAATTAAGGTAATTTAAGTAAATGATAAATACTGGGATGGATAATTGAACATTCCCATTATTATTAAGCATTTGCACCTTTAAATAATTAGCACCTTGGTTTGAAGCGCGGTCATTGGCCGCCGCCCATTAGATTCTATAGCCACTGAAATGTATACACGTGGCTAGATATTGGTAGCGGGGGACTCGCTGCCCACCAGGGAGGTCAGTTCACTACCAGCCCTCACCGAGTTAACATCTCTTACTAATTTATACGTGCTTGTATATAGACTCTTTGCACATAGTTTTAAATCAAAGGACGTGTCTTAGCGACACAGTGATTATAGCTTCGCGTCATGGATAACTTGGTGTGAAAACCCACTTGACGCCAACCACAACAACGCTTCCACCTCCGCTTAGTCCGTCAGGTATAGGGCTGTCGGTACCAAAAAGATGGCAAAGGCTCATTGGTATCATTTGAAAGGTATATTATTCAGGAACTCATTTTGCCCTGGTAGCAGTCTGGATTTAGCAGCTTTCATATTTTTATCGCCTATTGAACAGACCACCTATCAGCAAACAAATCGCGCCAAATGCGGTAAAACCTGTAAGGGGTACATTCATGTTAGGACTGCATGTCATGATTCTACATGGTATACCAAGTGTCTTTTTCTTTTCTAGCTTTAATTATGTTCATATAATGCCATTGTAGCAACAAGTTTGGTCAAATCAAAAGATTTTGTACTTTTTGAGCCAAAATCCAGGATGGCCACCAGATAAATATTGAAAATCGACTTATCGTCATATCTTAGCAACCATATGTGATAATGACATAAATAAAATAGTTTGTTATACATTTTCAGATACAAGGAATCGAATGCAGCCACTATTGATCCTTCCATAATATTTTGAATTTTGCAGCAAATCAACAGCAGCATATAATATGTTTAGAAAAAATATCAGCTAATTGCCAATAATTGCAAGTGTTCTTAAGTTTATTTCTTATCTTTGCAGGTAACACTTGTGAATGAGAAGCTAATCAGCCATGGATGAGACAATTCCTGTTTGTATTATCCACACAACTGATGAAGATCCTCACGCTGGCCTTACATCACCTCGGGATCTCGACTCCTGGACCACACTACTAAGGGCAGCCAGACTCAGGCGCATCAAGCCT
>JACEEZ010010165.1:20000-45827 GCA_016584305.1 Chionoecetes opilio | reverse complement strand
GGGGGGGAAAAGGGGTTTTAAAAAAAAGGTAGTTTTTGGGGGAAAAAAAAAAACCCCGGGGGAAAGCCCAAGGGCGGAAAATCAAGGAAAAGATCTTGAGTGAGGGTGAGCCCAGACCTCCGACCTTGGAAACAATGTATTGAGGCCAGAAATAGAGCTAATAGAGTATTAGGATTCAACCAGAAGTGTTAAAGTAATCGTCCAGACCCATTTTTTTTTTGCCTACTTATGTTGAATATACATTCAAAACACCTAATCCACCAAAAAATAATTGATCTCCAGGCCTTATTTCCGTAAACACTTTTGTAAAAAGCGCACGAAAAACATTTTCTTCACTCCAACAGGGTTACGAATGTTATTGATGACGTAGCGAAAGGCAGCGCTCTCCCCGCGCGCAAATTCACTCAGATACTCTTTCTCCTTCCTTTCCCTGCTCTCTCTCTCTCTCTCTCGCTCTCTCTCTTTCTCTCTCTCTCTCTCTCTCTCTCTCTCTCTCTCTCTCTCTCTCTCTCTCTCTCTCTCTCTCTCTCTCTCCCTTCCTTTCCCTTCTCGCTCTCTCTCCTTCTTTTCCTTTCCCTTCTCTCTCTCATCTCTCCTTTCTCTCTCTCATCTCTCCTTTCTCTCTCTCATCTCTCCTTTCTCTTTTTTTCTTCTTTTTTTTACCTTTATTCTTATAGGTTTTACAGTCAGGAGCTTCAGCTGGACTACTGAGAACTATCTTTGACTTTAAGAATGTGTAGATTATTCCTAGCTTAACATACATACATGGGTTACTATTCTAAATTATCTATTTCTCTAATTCACTATTTCACTACTAAATGAATTTTACATGTACATGTGTTACTATTCTAATTTTACATTTTATTTTTCAGTACTACTAATATATATATAGACATAGTTGAACTTAAGCAGGGTTTACAGGTTTATAGGTAGGTACTCTCTCTCATATCTCCTTTCTCTCTCTCATATCTCCTTTCTCTCTCGCATCTCTCTCTCTCTCTCTCTCTCTCTCTCTCTTATCTCTCCTTTCTCTCTCTCTCTCTCTCTCTCTCTCCGTCCTCTCTTCTCTCTCTCTCTCTTTTCTCTCTCCTCTCTCTCTCTCTATCTCCTTCCTTTCCTCCCTCTCTCCTTGCTTTCCTCTCTCTCTCTCTCCTCTCTCTCTCTCTCTCTCTCTCTCTCTCTCTCTCTCTCTCTCTCTCTCTCTCTCTCTCTCTCTCTCTCTCTCTCTCTCTCTCTCTCTCTCCTTTCTCTCTTTTTCATCTATTTCTTCTCCCTCCTCTTCCTCCATCCTCCACGAGAGAGAGAAAACAAAATTAAGGAGAGAGGAAAGGGGAAGGAAGGGGAGAGAGAGAGAGAGAGAGAGAGAGAGAGAGAAGAGAGAGAGAGAGGAGGAGAGAGAGGAGGAGAGAGGAGAGAGAGAGAGAGAGAGAGCAGGGAAAGGAAGGAGAGAGAGTGAGAGAGAGAGAGATGAGAGAGAGAGAGAGAGAGAGAGAGAGGAGAGAGAGAGAGAGAGGAGAGAGAAGGAGAGAGAGAGAGAGAGAGAGAGATGAGAGGAGAGAGAGAGAGAGAGACGAGCAAGGAAAGGAAGGGGAGAGAGTATCTGAGTGAATCTGCTCGCGGGGAGAGCGCTGCCTTTTGCTACGTCACCGAGCCTGAACTTGAGGTGGCCGCATCGTCTGGAGTGTTTTGAGAACTCTGGGAATTTGCAGATTTTGATCGCGGATTATTTAAAAACGGCTGACTGGATGCAAAAAGTTACGACGTATTGTTGATATACTTGATAATGGCTTTGATTTGATTGCATTAAATCAGGAATGATGAAATGGTCTGGACGATTACTTTAAAAGTAGAAGTGCGGAAGTTATTCTAAAGCTTTATCTGGCTCTAGTCAGGCCTCACCTAGACTATGCAGTTCAGTTTGGGTCTCTATATTACAGGATGGATATAGTGTTGTTAGAAATGGTGCAGAGAAGGATGACCAAAATGATACAAGGGATGCGTAACTTTAGTTATGAGAAGAGATTGAAGTTATTAAAATTACACTTACTCCAGAGACGCAAGTAAGGGGAGATCTGATAGAAGTTTTTAAGTGGATAAAGGGATTTAATAAAGGTGAGGTAGGAAAAGTTCTTAAGGCTTTTAACCAGGGTAGAACAAGAAGTAACGGATTCAAGCTGGAAAAGCGTAGATTTAGAAAGGAAATAGGGAAAAACTGGTCCACAAATAGGGTGGTGAATGAATGGAATGGTCTCAGTAGACAAGTAGTTAGTGTGGAGTCATTGGGGAGCTTTAAAGGGGAGCTGGATAGGTTCATGGATGGGGATGAAAGGTGGATGTAGGTAGTGTTAGGTGACAGGAACTACCACGTGTGTCGCGGCCTCATGTAGCTTCCTTATTTTCTTATGTTCTTATGTTCTTATCTGTGGAGGCAGGATTAGAAGCAGTTAGAGATTTACATGAAGACCTCTCACAGAAAGATTTCGAAGAGACGTTGATGAATGAAGAACTCCAGGGTCTCATGCACTACTTCACAAAATACCTGGATGAGTTGCTAAGTAACAATGGTCCGCTATCAGCATACTGGATGAGCTACATTGACATGGTCAACATCCTGATAGGATTGATACGTGGTACAAGGGAGGGAAACTGGCAGTTACATATGGCCTGCATTCGAGAGTACATCGCGTGGGCCTTTGCTTATGACAAAGTAAACTATGCCCGGTATCTCAGTGCATACTATGCCCAAATGTCACAGTTGTCCAACAATCATCCAGAGATTTACGAACAATTCATGGAAGGAAAATTGTCAGTACAAATTGGATCAACCAACACATTTGGAAGAATACCTGTTCACCAAACCATTGAGGAAACAGTTAACAAAGACACAAAAACTCCAGGCGGCACCTGCCGTTTTAGTCTGAGCACGAGTGCTGTGACACGCTACTACCTGACAGCAGAGTACAGAAGTGGGTACGTCAGACTTTTACGAGAATTCCTTCAAATGAATAGGAACCAGCATCATGCCGAGCTGCAAAAGTCACGAATCACTAAAGATGAGCAGGCAGTATCTGCCATAGTGGAGGTCATCGAAGACCTAGTCAATCCATTCAGTGATCCAAAAGACCTGCTCAATATTTCCAATGCCACTGTAGTTTCAACTGAAATTGCACAGGATTTAGCATCAGCAAAGGCTCGTGGTGAATCAGCCTATGAAACATTCAAGACAGAACGCCTTGAAACTGATCCCCCCATCAGAAAATGTCATGACCGGCTACTCAAGTTGAAGCTGAAGACATTCGCAGATGCAAACAAGAAAAAGCATGTAAAGTCTGGAACTTACAAGGAACTCATTCTACGAACGACTACTGCCTTATTTGGCAATATGCTGATGATGGCTCAGACACAACTCGATATGCGTGAGGTTTTGGAGCATCCACTTGGCCCTCTCCCTTGGGCTTTAGCCATTGCCGATGGTGTACCAAGGAAAACCAGCAAGTCATCTCTTGCAAAGGAACTGAAGAAGAATGTAGGATCTACAGAAGACATTCAGCCTCATTCTGCGTGTCTCATAGATGGGATGGCCTTGGTACACAAAGTGAAAGGTGAACACAAGACCTTTGGTGATATCGCCTCTCTGGTTCTCGGGAAAGCTCTCAATGAGCCATCACATGCATCCCGTGTTGACATTGTATTCGATGTGTACAAGGAAGAATCGATCAAGGATGTTGAGAGAGGAATCCGAGGATCCAATGTCGGTGTGATTCAGCTGAAAAATATCACTGCAAAACAAACGGTTGTACAATGGCAAAATTTTCTTTCTGCTTCACCAAACAAAACCAGTTTCATTCACCTTCTCATAAAAGAATGGAAACAAGCAAAGTACACCGAACGACTCGGAAACAAAAGTTTGTACGTCACATGCGGGGAAAACTGCTACAAAATTCTGCATGATGAAGGCTGTGTCCTTGTACCAGAACTATGTTCAACACAAGAGGAGGCAGACACCCGCCTTATCTTGCACTCTGCACATGCAGCAGGTGCAGGATTGGATTCAGTTGTACTTGTAGTACTAGTTTGGGGAGGCGGTAGCGGAGTGGTTAGCGTCTCCGACTGGCGTTCTCGGTGACCCGAGTTCGATCCCCGAAGAAAACCAAAACCTTTCTGCACCGTCGAGTGGCCTAAGAACACCCACATGCCCTGCCCATCAACTCTACCTTCGATTGCGAGTGCACTGGAGGACACAGGGGGGCGGCATGAGCCTCTAATCACAGGCGTCACTATAAAAATCCTGCCAGCGCTATCACGGGCGAGGACCAACCATAACATCCCTCAAGTGAACCTCCAGAGCTTACCATCCGAGCCCTGGGTCACCACTGCCTACAGGCGCTATAGGCACAAATGTAAAAAAAAAAAAAAAAAAAAAAAAAAAAAAAAAAAAAACTGATGATACAGATGTGTTTTTGTTGGCACTTGCATTCTGTGACGACATAGATACACACCTGTACCTCCAGTGTGGAACTCTGGCCAGGGTATCTTACATAGATGTACAGAAAGTGTCCACTACACTAGGACCATCGGTATGCAAAGCTTTACTTGGGATGCATGCATACACTGGATGTGACAGCGTGAGCTTCCTTGCAGGCCGAGGAAAGATAGCTTCTCTCAAGCTGCTAAAGCAGGACGCAGAGCTTCAGTCCACATTCGCAGATCTTTGAGCTATGTGGGATGTCTCAGAATCACTTCTCAACTAGCTGGAGGCATTTACATGTCAAATGTATTCAACCAAAACGAGCGTTCGTAAAGTAAATGAACTGCGGTATCATCTTTTCAGCAGTAAAAAAGGCTGTGTTGAACCGCACCAGCTTCCACCATGTGCAGACGACCTTCATAAACATGCATGTTGGGCCAACTACCAGGCTGGTGTTTGGCGAAGAAGTCTGGAAGCTTACCCAGAAGTACCATCACCTAGAGGTCGAGGTTGGAAAGTTGAAACAACAGATGGCAAAGAGGATTTGAAAATTGACTGGCTGGATGGCGCTCCCGCACCCGATTCTGTATTGGAACTCCTGGGCCCATACTTATAGAGATTTAGGATTCGTACTAGGATTCGTCCTAACCCTGCGTCCTAAGGTTCGAGGAAAGTCTAAGACGCATCCTAAGACGACGGCTTAGGACGAAGCGCTGAGCGCTACATTTAGCAAGAGTCCAATTTGGATTTCATGAAATATCACTACTAAGAGTCATCAGAAAGGTATAAAAATATCGAAAAACACAAGATTAATATTTCCATGATAATTGCTGAAGACTACAACGAATGAGTTCATCTATAAGGATAATTGTACCAGATATGCAACGTTCCGTTCAAAAGACACAAACATTGACATGGTCTTCGCTCTATCAACGAGGAAAGATAATTGTTTTCAGGACTAGACTTTCATCCTTGGCCAGCTCTTTCAAGCAAGGAAAAATGTCTTATGTCCTGCGAGGGGAATTTTCCATGACGAGTTGATCGGCGAAGAGCAAGGCAGATGCCTGACAGGCCATCGCCAACCACATGATCGCCGCCTTCCATAGCGAGAGATACGTCAAGGACTACCGGTTATAATGGAAGAGGACTTCGCGGTCGTTTTCAAAGACATCGACTATTTTTTCCTGGCCTACAATAGGTGCTTTTTCGGTAATAATGGAGGAGAGTTTCACGTTCGTTTTCAGAGACACCAACTATTTTTTCTTGGCCTACAATAGCTGCTTGTTCTAATGGTGCTAGTTTTATTTTGAACAAACCAAAAATAAAAAATAAAAAAATGAAGAAAAATAAATGAAACCTAACCTAACCTTATGTTTTAATGAAATCTAACCTAACCTTATGTTTTAATGAAACCTAACCTAACCTAATATAACCTAACCTAACCTAACCTTACAGGCTTTAAAGAAACCTACCCTAACCTTAACCACAAAATATACTTCTTTTTTTTTTTCTTATTTGGTTTGCGCAAAATAAAACTAGCACCATTAGAACAAGCACCTGTTGTAGGCCAAGAAAAAATAGTTAATGTCTCTGAAAACGAACGTGAAACTCTCCTCCATTATAACCGCTTTTTCTAATGGAGATAGAGTTAAAATGGACGAGAGTTTCGCGGTCGTTTTCAGAGACACCGACTATTTTTTATTGGCCTACAATAGGTGCTTGTTCGAATGAGTTTTATTTTGCGCAAACCCATAAAAAAAAGATTAAAAAAATGTATACTTTGTGGTTAAGGTTAGGTTAGGTTTCATTAAAACCTATAAGGTTAGGTTAGGTTTCATTAAAACCTATAAGGTTAGGTTAGGTTTCATTAAAACCTATAAGGTTAGGTTAGGTTTCATTAAAACCTATAAGATTAGGTTAAGTTTCATTTTTTTTCCTTATTTTTTTTTTTTTTTTTTTTGCGCAAAATAAAACTATCTCCATTAGAGCAAGCACCTATTGTAGGCCAAGAAAAAATAGTCGGTGTCTCTGTAAACGACCGCGAAACTCTCGTCCATTATTACCGGAGATAGTTTTATTTTGCGCAAACCCACAGTTTAAAAAAAAAAATCATCACCGAATTTTACGGTACCATTTCCATTAAAAACACTATCTCCATCAGAAAAAAGCACTAAAACTTGGCCGGGAAAGATTTGTCAGAGTCTTATAGGTTTTAATGAAACTTATAAGGTTAGGTTAGATATACTTTGTGGTTAAGGTTAGGGGTAAATCTTAAGAATAAAGGCTCCACCCTCTATCTTCTTCTTCTTATAGCCAACAAGCTTGGAGACATGGTGGGAAACCGGGGTTTTTGGGTGGGGGAGCACACACATAAGGGAAATATGGCCCCCCACAAAAAAAATCCTTAAACTAGGGAAATTTCCCTAGTTCATGGACTTTATCGGGGATATATTTCCCTTATATGTGTGCTCCCCCACAAAAGGAGCACACTCATAAGGGAAATATGGCTTCCCACAAAGAATCCCTAAACTAGGGAAATTTCCCTAGTACAATCGGGGAAATATTTCCCCGATAAAGTTCATGAATCAGGGAATATCCCTAGTTTATGGATTTATTTTGGGGGGCCATATTTCCCTTATGTGTGTGCTCCCCCACCCAAAAACCCAGGTTTCCACCATGTCCCCAAGCTTGTTGGCCATAAGAAGAAGATAGGAGATTGAGCCTTTATTCTAGAGATGACAAACTCTACAGACCTAACCTAGCACCCCTCTTCGAGCCCCTTGTGCTGTGCACTAACCTAACCTGCCCTAACCTAACCTAAAGGCCGTGTCACACGGACACTTTTTCCGGCATCTTTTGGTATTTTGCTACCAAAAGATGCCCGTAGTGGTGGCAAAAATATGCGCGTTCGTCACACGGCGTTTCGGCTACGAGCATCTTCTACTGGCATCTTCCGGGACCCGCAACCAAAACTAAATAATATAACATTATGGATCGCTGAAATTTAATATCGGCCATGTAGGCAAAGCAAGGATCGGCACTCCTTAGAATATAAACAGATGTCTTAAAGACAGTAAGTATAATACGTAGAGCCAACATTTGTGTCAGCTTAGCGTGGAGACCTTGTTTTTAAGATTTTCCAGGTTAGTTTTGGTTTCATTAAAACCTAAAAGGTTAGGTTAGGTTTCATTAAAACCTATAAGACCCTGACTAATTTCTCCCGGCCAAGTTTTAAGTGCTTTTTCTGATGGAGATACAGTGTTTTAATGGAAACGGTACCATAAAATTCGGTGATAATATTTTTTTTTTTAAACTTTGGGTTTGCGCAAAATATAGCTATCTCCATTATAAAATGCACCTATTGAAGACCAGGAAAAAATAGTCGGTGTCTCTGAAAACGATCGCGAAGTCATCGTCCATTATTACCAAATTGCTGAGTTAGGTTACGTTTAGTTTAGGTTAGGTTTTTTTTTTTTTTTTTTTTACATCACAATGAACTGGCCAAGGGCACAACAAAAATGGGTAACACAAAGCCCGCTTAGTTGCCAGTCCCTATAAAGAAGACAGTAAGAGAATAAAATAAAAACAGAGGGGTAGGCCAATTTAGTTCGGGAGGTGTCTTGTTACTCTTCTTGTGAAAAAATTTAAGTCATAGGAAAGTGGAAAAATAGAAACAGGAAGAGAGTTCCAGAGTTTACCAGTGAAAGGGATGAAAGAGTAAAGATACTGATTAACTCCTGCATTAGGAAGATGGACAGAATAGGGATGAGAATGAGTAGAAAGTCTTGTGCAGCGAGGCCGCGGGAGGGGGGGAGGCATGCAGTTAGAAAGTTCAGAAGAGCAGTGAGCATGAAAATAACGGTAGAAGAGAGCAAGAGAAGCAACATTGCGGCGGTGATTTAAAGATTGAAGACAGTCAGTCAGAGGAGAAGAGTTGATGAGACGAAAAGCTTTTGACTCAACCCTGTTTAGGAGAGCTGTATGAGTGGATCCTCCCCAAACATGTGAGACATACTTCATACATGGGCGGATAAGGCCCCTGTAGAGAGCAAGCAATTGGGAGGGAGAAAAAAAAGGACGCAGACGCCACAGCACACCTAACTTCTTAGAAGCTGTTTTAGCAAGAGATGAGATGTGAGATTTCCAGTTCAGATTTTTAGTAAAGGATAGTCCTAGAATGTTCATTGTAGAAGAAGGATAAGATAAGATAAGATTTTCATCCTATCTAGACACTTTGCAAGTACCAACTACAAGGTTATTGACTATACAAAGCGCCGCCACGTCAGCACGAACTAGGCGGACTCGAACCGCTGACCGAATGCACAGGGACGCTGCACATTGCGAGCTCACGCCTCTACCAACCTTGCCACCCTGACGGGCAAGTGTAGAAGAAGGAGCAGTTGAGTGGCATCTCTCCGTGAATCACTTAGTTCCTGTTGAGTTGGACGTCTAATAAACGACGTTGAAAAATGCAGGGTAGAATCATCAGCGTAGGAGTGGATATGAGAGGTTAGATTTAGGTTATGTTAAGGTTTGGTTTAGGTTATGTTAAGCTTAGGGTAGATTTGGATTAGGTTATGTTGAGTTATTTAGGTTAAAAAAAACGAACTTGATGGTGCGCGATTGTCCGGGTGGTTGGCACCGCCAACTCCTGCGGAATATTTACCGTTTGGTTTCGGTCAGCCTCGAGCCTGACAATTCTAACCTGATTCATAGTGTAGGATTTCTTCATTCTGAGTCTTTTAAACCCAATTTCCCATGGCGCAATTGAATAATAATGCTGATACATATACTACCTAGAATATAGTTCTTCCAACCAAAAACTGTTAAGTTAGGTTAGGGGTGGGGTTTGGTATATTACCAGATGATATCAAGAACAAATAAGAAAATTATCAAGACTACGGCAGTGGGAAGAGAAATTGAGTTATATGAATATTGTTCCATGGCTTAATAAATCACGACTTATTCAATTTTTTTTTTTTTTTTTTTAGTGAGCCTACCCTAAATCGCTTTTATTCTCAACATGATACCATTCTTCATCAACAGTTTGGTGGGGATGCACTTCAATCTGTATCACGATACATGATATCAAGGCAGGAGGAACATGACTACCTCAAAGAGTGAATAATAACATACTCGTGACTTGTCATGCACTGATCGCCGTATTTTTTTAGTGTTGCTTTATATTACATCTCCCACTAGTCTGTCACATATATAATCCCTTCTCGGTCCAAGCAGTATCGCTTGATTAGTTATGTATCAACAAGTTCGTCCAGTACATCTCTCCTGTCACGAAAAGTTCTCAGGAGTGGGTGGAGCACTCCATGTTTACGTCTTACGACGAGTCTGAGACGCCGCTCTGCTCGCTAGGACACCTCACACCCTGTCCTAGCCAAACATCGAAATTAGGACGAGTCTTAGCGATTTAAGACGCGCTAGAAATTATTTAGGACGCCATCCGCCATTTTTAAGACTCAAGCGAGTCTAAGACGAATCCTAAATCTCTATAAGTATGGGCCCTGGGCCCATACATATAAAGATTTAGGATTCGTCCTAGGATTCGTCCTAACCCTGCGTCTTAAGGTTCGAGGAAAGTCTAAGACGCGTCCTAAGACGGCGGCTTAGGACGAAGCGCTGAACGCTACATTTAGCAAGAGTCCAATTTGGATTTCATGAAATATCACTACTAAGAGTCATCAGAAAGGTATACAAATATCGAAAAACACAAGATTAATATTTCTATGATAATTGCTGAAGACTACAACGAATGAATTCATCTATAAGAACAATTGTACCAGATATGCAATGTTCCGTTCAAAAGACACAAACATTGACATTGTCTTCGCTCTATCGACAAGAAAAGATAATATTTTTCAGGACAAGACTTTCATCCTTGGCCAGCTCTTTCAAGCAAGGAAAAATGTCCTATGTCCTGCGAGGGGAATTTTCCATGCCGAGATGATTGGCGAGGAGCAAGGCAGATGCCTGACAGGCCATCGCCAACCACATGATCGCCGCGCCGCCTTCCATAGCGAGAGATACGTCAAGGACTACCGGTTATAATGGACGAGGACTTCGCGGTCGTTTTCAAAGACACCGACTATTTTTTCATGGCCTGCAATAGGTGCTTTTTCTAATGGAGATAGGGTTATAATGGACGAGAGTTTCGCGGTAGTTTTCAGAGACACCGACTATTTTTTCTTGGCCTACAATAGGTGCTTGTTCTAATGAAGGTTTTATTTGCGAGNATACATAGACAATTTTCCAGGTTTTAATTTCCGTTTTGGTTTCATTAAAACCTAAAAGGCTAGGTTAGGTTTCATTAAAACCTATAGACCCTGACTAATTTCTCCCGGCCAAGTTTTAAGTGCTTTTTCTGATGGAGATACAGTGTTTTAATGAAATGGTACCATAAAATTCGGTGATGATTTTTTTTTTTTTTTTTTTTTGGGTTTGCGCAAAATAAAACTATCTCCATTAGAAAATGCACCTATTGAAGACCAGAAAAAATAGTCGGTGTCTCTGAAAACGCCCGCGAAGTCATCGTCCATTATTACCAAATTGCTGAGTTTAGGTTTACTGTTTTTAAGTATAGGTTAGGTTTGATTTAGGTTATGTTAAGGTTTTTGGTTTAGGTATGTTAAGTTTAGGTAGATTGGATTAGGTTTATGTTGAGTTATTTGAGCTTAAAAAAACTAATGTTGATGGTGCGCTATTGTCCGGGTGGTTTGGCAACCGCAACTTCCTGCGAAATATTTATACCGTTGGTTTAGGTCATCCTCGACCTGCAATTCTAATGTTTAGAGTGTAGTTTCTTCATTCCGATCGATTAAACCCAATTTCCCCATGGCGCAATTGAATAATAATGCTGTACATATACTACTAGAATCTAGTTCTTTTCAACCAATAACTGTTTAAGTTAGTTTAAGGTGGGTTTGGTATATTAACAGATATTCAGACAAATAAGAAATTATCAGAAGACTACGGCAGGGGAAAGAGAAATAGAGTATATAAAAATTGTTCCTGGCTTAATAAATCACGACTTATTCAATTTTTTTTAAATTTATTTTTAGTGATCACTACTCTAAATCCTTTTATTCTCAACATGATACCATTCTTCATCAACAAGTTTGGTCGAGGATGCACTTCATCTGTATCACGATACATGATATCAAGGCAGGAAGAACATGACCAACCTCAAAGAGTGAATAATAACACACTCGTGACTTGAAGTCATGCACTGATGACGTATTTTTTCAGTGTTGCTTGAATTAATCTCCCACTAGTCTGCCCCACATATATAAATCTCTCTCGGTCTAGCAGTATCGCTTGATTAGTTATGTATCAACAAGTTCGTCAGTACATCTCTCCTGTCACGAAAAGTTCTCAGGAGTGGGTGGAGCACTCCAGTTTACGTCTTAGGACGAGTCTTAGCCGCCGCCCTGCTCGCTAGGACACCTCAGACAACCCTGTCCTAGCCAACATCGAAATTAGGACGAGTCTTAGCGATTTAGGATGCGCTCGAAATTATTTAGGACGCCGGCCCGCCATATTTAAGACTCGAGCGAGTTCAAGGACGAATCCTAAATCTCTATAAGTATGGGCCAGGTCCTCCAGCTCAGACACTTGGTCAGCCACGAACTCATTCGTAACGGTGGCAGTGTGTAGTGTGGACGACGGAGACTAGAAACGATGGCGAGTTAGGACTAGCTTGGAACAAGGAGAGGCTGGGAAGGGAGACACTCGAAAGCCAGCCCACGTGTTTCAGCAGTACACCCAGGAGAGAACAGCCCTAGGTGGATAATGCAGGTAGTGGCAGAGTGCTGTGTGTTTGGAGCACAATGACGGTCTGCCTTGGTGATTCGTGGGACGCCTGCCACCTCGCCTAGTATGTAGTCAAACAGGCGGGTGAAGCAGGGCGAGCTACCTCGAACAGAGTGTTGAGCAGGTTGGCGAAGCCACAAACGAGCTAAATGGCACGTCCGAGTGAGCTGGTGAAGCAGTCCTGCTGTCCTGACTGCCGTGTGGCAATCAGGTACCATTCCTCCTGACTGGAAAGGGGGCTGGTCGTCCCTATCTGGAAAGGGAAAGGGAACCGTCAGAACTGCAACAATTACCGCGGTATTACACTGCTGAGCGTGCCAGGAAAGGTGCTTGCCCATCTATTGCTGACACGGATCCGCAGTCATCTGCTGAAGCATAAGAGACCTCAGCAGTATGGGTTCACGCCTGGTAATTCAACAACGGACCGTATCCTAGCCCTGCGTGTCCTGGTGGAACGCCGACGTGAGTTTCGACAGGAGATGCTTGCAGCCTATGTTGATCTCAAGAAGGCGTTTGACTGTGAAGGCAACTGATTCCTGCAAGGACTATTGGTTTGATGACTCGCGCGTGGTGACCCCCGGGAGTGGCGTCGTAGAGTGGGCGAGGCGACGCGCCCCCCGGCGTGTGCCCCCAATGATTGATATTGATTGATTTAAAGTTGACCTTCTAAGTGTACACAAACATTTTTACATCATATTTGATGGCAACAAATGCCACAAATAGCTTGCATATCTTTACAAAATCTTAAGGGCTTGATTACACTACTGTTATGTGCTGTGTGTACGTCCTGTAGTTTTACCTTTGAAAAACGATTGTGCATGCCAGCTCGAAGCACACTATTGAAGGAAATAACACCATATATTCCCTTATAGATATTTTGTGCCACCAAATGTTGTTCGTCGCTGTAATGCAGGCTGAGCTGATCCTTTAGTTTGCCGAGGCTGGAACTGTTGTCTGCACTCTGCAATACAAAAATATAAATTAATGAGAAAAAAAATAGTACATTGACATAAAATACATATTAACGGTGATGGTCTCTCGGCGCAGTTCTGATCAAGTACATTTGAAACGCATAAAAGTCAGTGAAACCTCTTGTGTTTTTATAAAAAGGCTTAAAGTTTCTCGTGGTGACATTTTACAACAAAATATTAAGATAAAAGTTACAATAAGGTTTAGAACCCCCTGCGTCGTGATATCTTTTCACGTGCTAGTGCGATCATGTGATTTGTTTTGGAGGGTTGAAATGAATGTAAAACCTGTATTAGGAATATATAAGATTTTCAGGTTCACGTGGTTATACCTGATATTGGGTACACTCATTACGGATAGAGAAAACCCAATTTTGACTGTTTCACTAGTGATGGACAAACAGAGTAGACCGAATAATGTGGCACTGATTTATCCTCAAAACCAGTAAACTAAGGCCCGGTTCACACTTCACGTTTTTGCTGTCCGTAGTCTCCGTGCGTCTTGTCATAAGTGACGTCACAGTACGTCACATTGACGTCACTTCCTGCCTGTGTAGTGTGAACCAGGCTCCGCCGACCACCACGTTGCTGGAGCAGTGATGACGTCACTGACCTTGAGAGACGCGCGTCCAGGCTCATATGATTCGGAGCTCACAATTCTTTCTCCGCGGGCTGCGGGAGTGACGGGGTGACGTCACTGTGACGTCACTGATCGCCATGCCCACGTAGACACGGATAGCAAAACGTGTAGTGTAAACCCCGCCTAAGAACCGAATGATTATCAATTCTGGTACACAGCCGAAATATAGCATATCATGGGCAGAGGGTAGGAGTAAGCTGGATAGAAGTCAATAGAGGTATTTATTTTCCAAAAACGAAATAAATAAATTCGAGTCTAAGTTTGATGAAATATTTTGTTTACACTAATAACACTGAAACGTTCCATGTCAATACCAGCTAAATAACAATATTTTTTTAATTGTCCCTGAAAGCTATGTTATATTATTTCGAATTGATGTAAATGATAAAATTCAAGGTCTATAAATTTAATCATAATTGTGTAGTTCTACGAGATAACCCAATTATCTATTTGAATCTGTCCTACATTATCAAATATGCATGTCTTTAGATGCAATTAGGAGTATCATCCTTACAATTTGGAAAACCACAAGCGAAGGACTAGATGGAGTCCACTACCAAATGCTGAAACATTTTCCACCAGACCCTCGTCACTTTTTTGTGTTGCTTTTTATTACGAAATCTGATCTGAAGAAGATTTTCCAGCCTACTAGTGCACAATCCTCCTTATCATATTCATGAAACAATTAGTCACAGGACTACCGTTTCAGTACCCAGCAAACTGAAAACTTTTCGAGTAACTTTTCAACACTTCTCTCATTTGATACTTAAATCTACTCAACAAATTTTGTCCTTGCAACTAACTGGACCAGGTACTTTTTACCCTCTAGAATCAGAGCAGCATGTCATAAAATTGATGAATTCTTAATCTAATCTACGGACCCATCTCTATCAGTCTCTTATTTTTGCTTTCAGTCTGCGATCACTAAAATATATTCTTGGTCAACTAACAACGGTTTTCTTTTCAATACCTATGTCATAACATTTATCCGCAATCCTACTATCCCCATTCTTTCTTTGATAGACCTATTCCAAATCAAGCATCTGGCAAATTGTTAGTCTTCCCCTTCTACTCTTGCCTTCATGGAAAGACCACGTAATTATATATCAAATATATTATCACGAAACCAACTGCACAACAACGTCTCAGACCTATACGACCGGAGCACTGACTGATGCTGCCGTATCACTGCTGTCCGTCGATTGCGCTCTATTAATCTTGTAAAGTGAGTGATAGCCTTCGGGAAAGTTATCATAATCTGGTCACCCTACGGACTGTAACATCGGTTCATACTACATGATTCTAACAGATCACTGGCTACGAGAACCCTCCACCCCCCCTTCTTTATACCTGTGACCATTTTTTTCAATTACTTTCATGTCTAGGCTTTAAGAAAATTATTGTTAGTCAAACGATTTCTGGTTGCTAGTACCCGTAAATAGATATTAAATATGGCTGCTGGTGGACGGGGGTAAAACTGAATACAACGCTATTTTTCAAGCAGTATGACTAAAAACAAGAGTTTCTTATGAATTTCAGCTGTTTCTTGGGTGACAAATTGATTAGGGTGGTTAGTTTAGGCTTCAAGATAATTTTACCTATTGGTAAATAGCAATAGGCGCTGCTACTACTAAGCTTAGGTCGCGGTCTTCGATCTAACTTCCAATCTGTGGAACATCACCTTTCCTCCTCTAGACCTCATCTTCTTTTCCTCATCGAAACCCAGGTGCCTGTGAGCACTGAAAGTAGTCCCTTATATGTATCCTCTTACTGTCTCTATTCTCATTTTCAATCCAAAGCTGGCTGTTGCGTATATATACGCATCGACATCACTTGCTCTCGCGCCCACGGTCTTGAATCTTCAGAATTTTTTTACCATCTGACTTTAAATTCAATGTCTCTCTCTTACTAAATTGATCTGTGGTGAATATATCTCTCCTAGATCCTAAGACTATGTAAAATTCTTCGACTATTTGACATCCAAAGTGGAGCACATCCGATCTTATTTTTCATTTGCTGAAATTTCCATTCCTGTGGATTTCAATGTTCACCATCAGATTTGGCTATCCTCTTTTTTCAGTGACCTAGCTAAGCTAATGAACAAGCCTACAACTTTTATATCCTCCAAGACCTAGAGCGCAGCTGGTGCACTAGCATATCCGTATTCTTGACCGTCTTAGAGACATGCCCCATATTCTTGATCTTTTCCAAACTAGTAACCCTTCTGCTTACTCTATTAGACTCTTCTCGCCGTTTGACTCCTCGGATCATAATCTTATTTCTGTAACCTGTCATATCGCTCCAGTGCCGCCCCGGGACCCACATCAGCGGAAATGCTTCTGGCATTTGAACTCAGCTGGAAGGACCTATGACAATATTACTCTGATTTTCCATTAAATGATCATTGCTTCCATACCAGCGATTCATTTGTTGGTATAGAGTACATAATTGAGGTCATTGTCTTTGGCATGGAGTCATACATTCCACACACTTTCTCTAATCCTAAAGCGCATAAACCTTGGTTTAACTCTCCTTGTTCACATACTGTCCAAGATAGAGAGGCAGCTCACAGACGGTACCAAACGTAACCATCCATCTCCTGAAACTCATACCTTTTATATTTCTGGCCGTAATCATGTAAACATTTTCTTCAACTTACCATAAGTTTCTTCATCAAAAGAAAATGTCAAAATCTTTCTGAATCACACTCAACTCGTAACTTTTGGTATGAAGCTAAAAACAATTTTATTGTTTTCCTTTTCATCTTTCCTTCCTATGATTCACCCATATTTTTCCACAGGTGTCTCATCAATTTATATATCTAGAGTTTTACTCAAACCAATGCAACAAATTTTACTCTGGCTGATGAAGGGCTTGTTTCTCCTTTTCCTCCATTCTCTGGCTATATTATGCTTGTTATTTTGATCCTTCGTAATGATGTTTTCTTTGCCCTTTCTGGCCTAGATCCTCGGAAGGTTTACGGTCCTGACGGAGTCCTTCCTATTCTCAAAAACTGCGTTTCTGTGCTAGCACCCTGCCTGGTCAAGTGTTTCCGTGTTTATCTATCTACTTCTACTTTTCCTTTTTGATAGAAGCTTGCTCACATTCAACCTGTTATTAAGAACGGTGATCGTTCTAATCCTTCAAACTACCGTCCTATAGCTTTGACATCCTGCCTTTCTGGAGCTTTTTAATATATACATCATATACATAAGTCTTCTTATTATAAGATAAGAAGATTCATAAACATTTATCAGCTCACAATCTTCTCTGTGATCGTTAGTACGGTTTCCGTAAAGGGTGATCTTCTACCAATTATATATATATATATATATATATATATATATATATATATATATATATATATTATATATATAATATATATATATATATATATATATATATATATATATAATATATATATATATATATATATATATATATATATATAAAATATATATATTATATATATATATATATATATTTATATATACTATATTATATATATATATTATATATATATATATATATATATTTATATATTATAATATATATATATATATATTATAAAATAATATATATATATATATTATATTATATATATATAATATATATATATATAATATATATATATAATATTATATATTATTATATATATATATAGATATATATATATATATATATTTATTTATTATATATATAATATATATATTATATATATATATATTATATTATATTATTAGGGTGTCCCAAGAAACCGACGTGTATCGGACACACTCCAGCACATGTTACCCTTGTTCCCTGTCGTGACAAGTTCAATCAGGAAAACTTTCAGCTTCCTCTCTCGTCTTTTACTGGTCGCGCATTTCGTTCAGTTTTCTGCTCGGCGTCAGAGAGTGAGGTAGTTGTCGCGTGTGTCGTTGTCGCGTGTGGTGTCCTTTGTGTCGGTTTGTTTTCTCACTACATCTACATTACAACTATCTTAGGTGTGAACTTAGTCGTTTTAAGTGTGTGCCTGCCGTATCCCTTGTATTTCCATCACTATAAATAAGTAGCTAATGCCTATGTATGTATTTATCGATGTAAAATCAAAAAACTGTATTATGGTCTCTTTTGTGTTCCCAGGTCTAACGTGATGGCGTGTGAAAAAACGATCTACGGACGTGGTATGGCTACTGGAGAAGTCCCCAACATCGTCATTCCCGGGGAATCGTCTTCCGTCGAGAGGCGAGGTTCTCCAGATGATTTTGTTCCACCACAAGATCCAGAAGGAGGTTCTTTTTGCTGCAGCAGCTTCTACCGCTGAGAAGGGTCTTGGAAGTGTGGCGACGTGCGAACATTCCGACGTCGGATGTGTCGTGGGTGAAGAAGAAGATCCTCAAACTGTACGAGGAGTACGGCGCCTTGGCGAAATCCAAGTCACGGAAGACAGAGACGGAAGAAATGAAGAGATGCTCTTCAGAGACAGCCTCGAAGACATTTTCGACATCGCGCATTCCAAGGCAATGGAAGCGAAGACCCCCGAGGAAGACAAGGCGTTCTTGGAGGCTCAGAGGGAGGACGGCAGAGCTGCTCGATGTCTGGCGTGGACGAGAAGCTGAAGCGAGCGACAGGAGAAGCAACGTAAGAGACAAAGGATGGAGGAGATGAAGAAGAAGGACGCGGCTGCTTCGTCATCCACTCTTGATCGTGACGTGGCTTTGGACTTGGAGTCTTCTACTACATCTTCATCGTCCAACGAAGAAACCGAGGACGACGACTTCAAAGCTCGGACACCAGCTAATGTCCACGCCGTCGCCCTTTCCTAAGGAGAATAAGCTCACCAAGGAGCTGCCCCTTTGCTTGTGAGCGCGACAATCTGTCCATCCGTGCTGCGACATCCTCCTACGCCGCTGCTGCAATGAGCCTCGGCCACGACATCGAACATATCACTGTGTCCCGTTCGTCGATCCACCGGGCCAGAGTCAAGAACCGCGAAGAGATTGCCATGTCTCTCTCCTTCAAGCCTGAAGTCCCTTTGGTCCTGCATTGGGACGGCAAGTTGTTACCCAGTCTAGCGGACGGAAGGTCATTGGAGGAGAGGGTGGCCGTCTTGGTGTCCGGGGAGGATACGGAGGAACTTCTGGGTGTTCCTGTGTCTGCAGCTGGGACAGGACAAGCTGTTGCGGAAACCGTCTTGAAGCTGGTGTGGGAAAGCAGCTTGGAGAGCAACATCATTGGAATGGCATTCGACACGACAGCGGCCAACACGGGGATGGTTCAAGGAGCGTGTATCAGGATTGAACGTGCACTGGAGAAGCCCCTGGTGTGGTTGACATGCCGCCACCACATCCTGGAAGTTGTTCAGAAGGGTGTCTTCGAGGCTTGCATGGCTCCATCATCTGGCCCTAAACATCGCCCTTTTTAAGAGGCTCCAGAACGTTGGCCTATCGTTGGCCAGAGCCGACCACAGCCCCTGACACCGACCGCTCTGTCATCCGACGAAGAAGCTCACCGCCTTGAGATGCTCGGTCACTTGAAACGTCTGCTTGACTGTGGGAATCATCCACGCGAAGACTACAAAGAGATCATCCTGCTCAGCGTGGCCTACCTCGGAGGAGGAGTCCTACATCCTTCCGTGCTCCTGGTGCTTACCACATGGCCAGATGGATGGCCAAGGCCATGCTCTTCCATGAAGGCCAGCCAGGCTATGCTTCAAGATCATGCTCTTCCATGACCAGCTGGAGATGAGCAGGCGGGAGTTGGCGGGGATCCGTTGAGTTGCGTTCTTTGTGACCATGGTCTACGCGAAATACTGGAATGAGGCAATGATTCCGTCCTACGCAGCCAAGAACGACCTGGACTTCATCACTGATATGAAGAGGATTTGCGACGATGGGGTTGCGTCGGTCGCGGAACGTGCCATGCGGCGCCACCTCTGGTACCTTTCCGAGAACCTGATCGGACTGGCCATCTCGATGACCGCATCCGCCCGAAGCAGAAGGCGGAGATGGTAGAGGGGATGAAGCGTCCTTCGACGACCAAGAATCCACGGCGCCCCGAGTCGAAGACACCAATCAATCTCAACAGGTCGCTTTCCGCCTTCTGCTCAGTGCGGTCGATGCAGGTCTTGAAAAGTCTACTAGGAGGCCAGCAACCGACCTTCCTTGAGCTGAGTCCTGAAACATGGAACACGGATTCGTGTTTTCAAGTGCGCGAAGAAGCGGTCTGGTGTCCTGAAGGTCACGAACGACCTCGCAGAACGAGGAATAGCCCTCATTCAACGCTTCCTCGGCAACCGGACGGAGGACGAACGGCAAACCCAGTTCCTCTTGAAGCTTGCCCGCCTCCACACGAAAGCTGTCCCTAAAAAAACGAAGGCGGAACTCAAGAAGAAGGTGTTGGAGTAGGAATAAATTATTAAAAAAACATAACAGATATTTCACATTCGTTCCCTGTACCTGTCCCTGTAGGCTCTTCTGAACACGATAGAGTGATCAGAATGCAGATAATGGGTCGAATCTTAGAGAAGCTATCAAAAAAGTTCGTTTTGTGCGACCATTAAATATTGCACAATTTTCACGAAAATTTGGTGGGAAACACTTTCATTTAACAAGGAACCAGAGCAGCATGTGCTGGACTTGATATCATTATTTGATTTTCTACTAATACAAGCCTGTGACACCCTATATATATATATATATATATATATATATATATATATATATATATATATAATATATATATATATATATATATATATATATATATATATAATATATATATATATATATATTTTATATATTATATATATATATATATATATTTATATATATATATATATATATATATATATATATATATATATATATAATATATATATATATATTATATTATATATATATATATTAATATAATTAATATATATATATATATAATATATTATATATATATTAGTATATATATATATATATATATATATATATATATATATAAAGGTAGACGATACATCCCTACCTGAAGGTAATATCATTGCTGTGGGGGACAGTCATAATTGGTACCTAGACAGCAGGTTTTGTGACAGAGACGGGATGCATATGAAGTCGGTGAGTTACCCAGGGAACGGGGTAGGCTATGTTAAAATAAAAGAAGAATATAAAAGGAGGTCCGAATATAAAAGGAGGTAGGGAAACTCATGACGAATCAGGAACACTCTATATATTCCCTAACGTTTCGACAAGCGTCTTCTTCAAAGAGAATAGGCGAATTTTGGTGAGGAAGCCGTAAGAAGCCTGCTTCTTACGGCTTCTCTCTCGTTTGCTTGCCTCGCCAGAACGGCTGACAGTTGCCAGCTTCTTGTCGGGGCTCGCCCATTCGGCGATCACAGCTGATAGCTGTAAACAAAGCAACCACACAATGACGATTGATTGATTGATTTAATACAAAAAAAAGGTGAATGAACACACGATGACGAATTGTTATCTTCAACTCATATCCATCCACATCTTCTCTCATAAACATACTGAATTAAACGTAATGCTAGTCATTTCCACAATATATACCTATCAGCTGCCCTACCGTAGATAACACTATAGTCGCCAGTCACTTGCCACTGCACTAATGTCGCCAGGCACAATATATTACGAATTTTAGCATCACTACTGATTTGTATGTGCCACTGAAGACGCGTCCACAGTAGTTTATATTATGTACATCACACTACATGTCTTCAGTGGCACATAAAAATCTGTAGGGATGTTAAAATTCGTAATATATTGTGCCTGGCGACATTAGTGCAGTGGCAATTGACTGGCGACTATAGTGTTATCTACGGTACCTTGTATATTCTTATACGTGATCTTAAGGTAAGTCCATGCTTTTGAATGTACATTTGTGTGTTTACTTGTATAGTGTCATGTTATCTGTAATTACACTATTTCTACAACGATATTCACTCTATTACTAGTTCCGCCTGTCCCGCTGTTTTGCGAAATATTGTCAAGGCGCGAAATCCTGTAAACCTCCATTCATCGCTCTTATTTCACTGGTTTTACAGGTTAACTGCTGCCCTGATACATGTTACAGGCAACATCGAGTCACTAGCTTCCCATGAGAACACTTACAAGTAATTATAGTTACTCAAAAGCTTAAATTATCCACGTCAAAAACAGCCAGGAGAATGGTTTTTATCATGTATTATTTTATCAACATATTACTTGTAAGTGTTCTCATGGGAAGCTAGTGACTCGATGTTGCCTGTAACGTGTTTCGGGGCAGCAGTTAAGCTGTAAAATTAGTGTCACAAGCTCTGCCCTTCCCGCCATATTTGTTGTTATCTCTGACGTCCCGGCAAGAATCCGTGAGAAGCCGTGGTAAGCGAGCCTTGGCTCTCGCTTCTTCCGGCTTCTTACGGCTGCCCAGCTGGGCCAATCCGTAAGAAGCCGGCTTCTTAAAAGTGCCCGCGTTAACAGAAAATGCAAAGCTGCAAGAAGCCGGCTTCTTACGGCTTCCTCACCAAAATTCGCCTAATGACAGACATGTAGAAAGTGGCAGTATATATACCTCCGTGGAGAATCACCTAGCAGAGGCGAATGGTCCGCCTTCCGGTTGCGAGAATCAGCCTAGCGGCGGCTTGTGATAGAGTATTGAATCCTTCTTGGTGATTGGTCACCTTCGTGATGATAGCTGGTTCCAATATTCTTCTCATCTATTCCCTAGTCCGGAGTGGAGGACTTTAACTTTCTCTGAATTTGGCAAGTTGTCGTGGGTCTCAGCATGCAATGCCAAGGAATTGTAAGTCCTGTGGTGGCGTAAATCGTTATTATGCTGATATACCCGCTTTTGACACCACGCGACGATTCACTGCAATACACGGCAGAGCAGTCGTTGCATGGGATCTCGTATACTATACTGTTGCCGTTTTCACTGTTGTCACTTCTCCCTTTCTACACCAAATCTTTAATTTATGCACCCGAGGAGTCCGCTACGAACAACCTATCCTCGATAGGAATATGGATATCGCTTCAGACTTTCTCGGGTATGGTACTATGAGGTAATCCTTCACACTCACTATACTATTCTTTTCACTATGGCAAATGCCTTGTTTTTAGCCGGTTAAGAAGTCCCAAGGGATACATAAGCTTACGAAAAGCCTTGTAACATGCGTCAATTCACTGTCGAGGCACTCCTCACTGCAAACCCTAATGGCCCGCCAGATAGAACCCTATCACAGTCCCAGACTTATCCTCTCACTATGTCGCGACAAGTAGTACACAAAATCATCCCTGTTCGTCGGCTTCATGTACACGGAGAACTTAACACTGATGCCCTTTCGGTGTATTTTCCGTGGCCAGGAAGGGCAATTTCTTGTCCACTTTCAGCTAAGAGAGGCAGCAGTGCATCCACAGACCTCAGTGGACGAGGCCGAGAGAGACATACGACTGAAGAATCGACAAGTCGTGACCCACCACGAACCTGCGCGAACCGAACAACAAGCTCATCTCCTGCCAGCCGAGAAGATCCTCACCATCCTCAGGCAGTGGTTTCCCAGGTGATCAAGGACTTCTTACCGCAGGGAGATAAGATAAGATACTTTGATCATATCTAGACACTTTGCAAGTACCAATTACAAGGTTATTGACTATACAAAGCGCCACCACGCCAGGACGAACTTGGTGGGCTCGAACCGCTGACCGAATGCGCAGGGATGCTGCACACGCGAGCCCGTAGCTCTACCCAACCGTACCGCAGGGAGACCAGTCAGCCAGTTTGGAGAGGGCGGTGAACTGGACCGAACATCTCTTCAAGCAGTTCATGAGCGAAGTCAACAACGGGGAGAGAGATATGGAGTACAGCAGCGGGGCATCCCGCCGCGAAAACTCCTGCAATGGACATTATCTGTTTCAGAGCAAAACAGAACCTCTTACATGCCGCCCTCGTCCAAACGAGATCGGAGTGTATCTCTTACAAGAGACGTTGCTGATAGAGGACTTGGGTTAAGTGTCGCAGGCTACAAGGCTCACTTGACTTCCTGCCTTTCTAAAGTTTTTAATCTATACTTAATAAGAAGATTCTTAAGCATTATCTGCTCACAATCTTCTATCTGATCGTCAGTACGGTTTCCGTAAAGGGCGATTTACTGGCGATCTTCTAGCTTTCCTAACTGAATCTTGGTCATCCGCCTTTAGGGGTTTCGGTGAAAACTTTTGCTGTTGCCCTTGGCATATCAAAAGCTTTTGATAGAGTCTGGCACAAATCTTTAATTTCCAAACTACCCTCATTCGGTTTCTATCATTTCTCTCTGTACCTTCATCTTAAGTTTCCTTTCAAACCGTTATATTGCAGGTACTGTAGACGGATATTATTCATCTCCTAAAATCTATCAATAGTGGTGTTCCCCAGGGTTTCTGTCCTATCTCCCACTCTCTTTCTATTATTCATTAATGATCTTCTACGTCTAACTCAAAGCCTATCCACTCCTACGCTGATGATTCTACTCTGCATTTTTCAACGTCGTTTATTAGACGTCCAACTCAACAAGAACTAAGTGATTTACGGAGAGATGCCACCGACCGCCTAACTTCTGATCTTTCTATAATTTCTGATTGGGGCAAAGCAAACCTTGTTCTGTTCAATGCCTCAAAAAACCCAAATTCTTCACCTATCTACTCGACAAAACATACCAGATAACTATCCCCTCTTCTTCAATGACACTCAACTGTCTCCTTCTTCTACAATGAACATTCAAGAACTATCCTTTACCAAAAATCTGAACTGGAAAGCTCACATATCATCTCTTGCTAAAACAGCTTCTAAGAAGTTAGGTGTCCTGTGGTGTCTGCGTCATTTTTTTCTCCCTCCCAATTGCTTGTTTCTCTACAGGGGCCTTATCCGCCCATGTATGGAGTATGTCTCACATGTTTGGGGGAGGATCCACTCATACAGCTCTCCTAAACAGGGTTGAGTCAAAGCTTTTCGTCTCATCAACTCCACTCCTCTGACTAAACTGTCTTCAATCTTTAAATCACCGCCGCAATGTTGCTTCTCTTGCTCTCTTCTACCGTTATTTTCATGCTCACTGCTCTTCTGAATTGCTAACTGCATGCCTCCCCCCTCCCCGGCCTCGCTGCACAAGACTTTCTACTCATTCTCATCCCTATTCTGTCCATCTTCCTAATGCAAGAATTAACCAGTATCTTTACTCTTTCATCCCTTTCACTGGTAAACTCTGGAACTCTCTTCCTGTTTCTATTTTTCCACTTTCCTATGACTTAAATCTTTTCAAAAGAAGAGTAACAAGACACCTCCTCGAACTAATTGACTCACACCTCTTTTTTTTTTTTTTTTTCTTACTGTCTTCTTTATAGGGACTGGCAACTAATAGGGCTTTGTGTACCCATTTTGTTGTGCCCTTGGTTAACTCTTTGTGATCAAAAAAAAAAAAAAAAAAAAAATACGCAAGAAATACTACAAAGTCAGAACCCCCCCAGTATTCACTGACCAAAGAAAGAGGGCAAACCCCCCTTAAACACGGGGCCAAAAACCAACAAAAANCTTTTGGCGAGATCGAACAAGCTTATCCTCTCACTGTCCGAATTGTCCGAGACACGATCACACTCACATTTGCCTCAGAGGCACAGTGCATCCAGACCTCATGCGAGGCCGAGAGAGACATACACTGAAGATCGACATCGTACCCACGACCTCTGCGAACCGACACACTCATCTCCTGCCAGCCGAGAAGATCCTCACCATCCTCAGGCAGTGGTTTCCCAGTGATCAGACTTCTTACCGCAGGGAGATAAAAGATACTTTGATCATATCTAGACACTTTGCAAGTACCAATTACAAGGTTTATTGACTATACAAAGCGCCACCACGCCAGGACGAACTTGGTGGGCTCGAACCGCTGACCGAATGCGCAGGGATGCTGCACACGCGAGCCCGTA